>LNGL01000014.1:0-50355 GCA_001510565.1 Knoxdaviesia proteae | reverse complement strand
GGGTTTGAGAAAGGGAAAGCAAAGGGGGGAGGCAAACTAAGTTCGTTGCGGGACAGAATCGAAATGTCCAAATACTCTGTCGGTCATTGTGATCCCGGGCAGAGATTTCCTATTTCATGGGAATGATGTCGGCCGCCTCGTCGAAGTCGAAATCAGCTTCATCTCTGGCGAACTCCTCAACCTCGTCCGAGTCGACGTCGTCACTGCCAGCAACACTTTCGTCACTAGACACATCTTCTTCGTCGCCGGTAGCGTTTTGTCGCTTGCGCATAACACTGGCTCGTTCGCGGTGGAGCAGCTTGCAGCCCTTGATGCTGCACTTCCCGGTATTGCTAAAATAAGGGCACTCAAACGTATGCCGCTCGGGGCAATCTGCACCTCGCTCACAGTATCCATACAGACCAAATGAGCGACAAACAGGCGCTGCCAGGGTCGCAGCGGAATGGGGATACAGACAGTTAGTGTTTGTACAATTGCCTTTGGCAAAATGCACGCAATTCGGAACGCGTTCTGGTATCGTTTCGTGCGAAAGGTCACAGTTACTACCACTGGGGCAGGATCCGCGCTGTAAGAAGTCTTTGCAGATTGCAACCTTGCTGGCGTCGTGCACATAGCGGCAGAGAGGGCCCTTGGGGCATGAACCTAGAAAGTCAAGAAAAATGGGAGGGGGGACCGTTAGAGAGTGAATCCTTGCTTGACTACTGCACCCACCCAGAAAACAAGGGAAAAGAAAGAACAGATGCTTAAATTTCCCATCCCCCAAAATCGCCGGGTCATAGTGTTCATCGATCGTCAATTGTGTGGGGGGATTCTCGGTGGAGGAGTAGCTCGCGGACGGGGCTGTAGTTCGGAGAGGAGTTGTGATAGAAAAAGTACCAGTCGTGGAGAATGATCTGCAAGGCACGTTGACCTTCTTGACATTTCCGGTTTCCCTGTGATTTGCTCGTGTTAGCTGCAACGAGACAGAGGCCGGAGATTCATACCGGTGAGCCTGAATGATCGCCTCACGGTAGAGGTTTCCATTTTTGCTCCGAAAGAACTTGACTCCGCCTACAACGGCAGTTTTGGGGGTCGGTGCGGAAGAGTGGCCATCGCCTATTGTCAGGCTGTTAGTCGTGCGCTTTGCAACTTTGGAGTAGGAAGAGCAGCATACCTTTGATTCTAAATAACTTGCTGCCGTTGCGAGAAACCCGAAAGCGGGAGCCTTCGATTTCGATGTCGAATTGGCGCTGTCCAGCGCTTCCGACCCACGGAGATGAGGCGGCCCGTTGTCCTCGAATAAACGCCTTGAGTTTAGTTCGCTCTCGCTCGGCCTTTTGTTGGAGTTTCTTGGCTCGAGTCTCTTCGAGGGCCTTCCCTCGAGATTCGCTTGTTTTCGCAAATACGTCTGAATTGATCAGTTGAAGATGGCGGCCGGTTTTCGAGACCCACGACGGCGAGGGGCCAGTCGATGCTGGGCTATCAGCATTGCCAGAAGATTCATCGACCGTGGTGGGTGAGCTTCTAGTTTCAGTTGGTGTGGAGTTATTAAGGATCAACGATCTGTGGCGGTGTTTAGGAGGAGGACGAGAGACACGATATGGGCGAGAGGGGTTATGGTACGGCGACGTGAATGAGGAATCTGCACACACTCTCGTTGTTAGTATTCCGCCAAGTAACATGTGTACAAGCAGTCAGGGGGTGCCCACGTCGTTGACTCGATGCATGATTGCTGGGGATGGACTGGATTCCAGCTTGCTGGTTCTTGTGGCGATTGATTTGACCTGGAAGCAAAAGGTTAGTTTCAAAGTCGACTCATGGATATCACAGGGTAGATCTTGCCTGCAAGTCTCCCAATCTTGTCAAGAAGGTCTTGTTCTTCTTCCGTTGGCATTGTCATTTGAAGTTTGGCGCTGAAGGTTGACTTGGGGTAAAGATATCAAGATGTTTTAGGTTCTGTTAGTAAGTGGTAAAAGAAGAAGGAATGAAGTTAGAGAATCAAACAAGGAAGAATATATACCGCTTAGGAATGATGAGCTCAGATTTTATTTAAAAGGTTTCTCTATGTAAACACTTTTGACTAAGCTGATAAGAAAAAACAGGCAGCACCCTAACCCTAATAGTTTGGAGACGTAAAAGCCTCGGTATAATGCTGACAAGGGAATGTAGTTGAAAATAGTAGAAGGGAATAAGGATTGCCAAATGAAAATAAATAAAAGAGAACTAAACATATTATATGCCTAGAAGAAGAGAAGAATCCTATGTGTGAAGTTAACAAATAGGTTGATATATTGCCTGTCTTCTGAATTTGCCGATAATTGTCCTCACGCCTGGTTGTACAGTTTTTCTTCTCAGACCTCCTAGCTTCTGATTTATTTTCTAACCTTCAACTTCAGTTTCACCACCCCGAAAAGTTCATTTCGGCCGTGACTTGACACATCTCTAAAATCTCACCCTGTGCAGCTTTCTTTTTACTTCTGCCCCCCCAAAGTTCCTCCTTTTCAGTTTGCACTCGCCTGTTTACTGAATCAGAAACCCACCCTTTACAACCTCATCGCTTTCCAATTGCTTCACCTTGACCTTTTCCTTTACGCGCATTACCTTCTCCACACGGTGATTCTCGAGTCAAGAAACGAAACTTCGCAACCTAAATTTCCTTTGTGCTTTTATCATGGCCGCGACGTGGGACTTTCTCGACGAGAAGGGCGAACAAGACCTCCACCGAACGCGGCTGCTCAACATCGAAGAACGACCCTTCAAGCGAGTCACCAAACGCCTGAACAATGTACGTGGTGCTGTAAGGCAGGAGGAGTCTGGCAGCCAAGCCGATTCTACTACCGACGGCGCGGTTATTACCACCACTAGGCAACTCGATGCTCACCATCTACGCGACGACCTGACTCTCGACTTTGCCGCTTTCGACAGCTCTCTGGCGCGGCTCCAATTCTTATTCAACTCAAATAGCAGAGAGCGCACACGCTACGAAGACGATAAGCAGCGCATCATCAACGAATGCCAGGCAGTTCGAGATAAGAATACCCAACTCCGGGTGCGCCTGGATGCGGCCCGCGAGACCCTCACCAGCCGCAAGAAGTTCGACGAGCTGGCCGAGAAGATCACCGCGAACCGGCTCCTGCGCCCCCGCGAAGACCAACTCATCAGCCTCCAAAAGCTCGAAGATGAATGCCGCGAGCTCGAGCGCGAAAGCGAGACCTACACTGAGACGTGGCGCGAGCGCCGCGACCAGTTCAGCCGCATCATGGATGAGGGCATGATGCTCCGACGACAGATTCGAGACGAGAAGGAGGAAGTCGACCGACGCGAGGGCATGAATGAAGATGGAGAGGAAGACGGCGAGCCTCCCAGAGACGCCCCTACACCCCGGCCTGGTATTGCTGGCAATGCGTCGCCAATGCCCACCGAGGCTGGCGCTAGCTCCAAGCCGGATGTCGAGGGTGGCAGAGCCTCCATCGTCGGAACTCCCGGCGCAGACCATTCATCTCTTCGGCCCCGGGATGCCTCGGGACTATTGGCTGACCCCACTCATGCCAACAGTAACGGTGTATCACCTCGGCCGTCTGTCTCTGCCGACGATGAACTGGAGGAAGGAGAGGATGTCGAGATGACGGATGGTGATGGCCTGCGGAGAAGCAAGGGAGACACCATGGATGTTGACGAAAGATCATGAGCGAATGACGCCTCATGTTCGCATCTTTTTCCCATCCACAAAAGCACAGCCTGCAATGTCTATAGGCTGGGGTGGGTACGAGTACCTGAGGATTGATGATAGCGTTGCCAGTTGCATTTTGTACTTTTATATGCCTAGCTAGAAAAACCACGAGCACTGATAACGTTCTTTAACTAGTCCAACTATGTGAGTCCTGAAAGTGTAAGCTTTCATGTACCATTAATGCCAACATTGATGACACATAGGAATGGATACAAGGGTGCCGCGACCCTGCTCTGACTTCGCGATGCAATGCACTTCCTCAGACAGCGTTGACACTTCTAGAGTCTCTGGACGTCCTTCCGACAAACATGTTATCGCCAATTTTAGATCTCCTCCTGCGCGGCTGCGCTCTGCTGGAGAGCCTCCTTGGCCTTGGAAACCTCTTCCTCCGGGGCCGAACTTTCCTCGGCCTCCCGAATCTTCTCCTTCAGGACTTCGGTAGCCTTCTCGATGCGCTCCTTCAGCGGACCAAACACGGCCTTGGTCTCTTCAATGGCTTGCTTCTGTGAATATGCATACATATTAGTTTTGCTGACTGGGGTGTCATGAATGCAATACAAGAGAATTTGAACGTGCCTCTTGTTTGATAATAAACTCGCCATTGCCGTCCTCATCGCCGGCTCCGGTCTTGAGAGACTCTTCCAGCTTTTGGACTCTGGCTTCTTGTCGCACAAGTTCGCTGTGGTACGACTGTTCCTCTTTGATGAGACGGGCAAAGGCCTTGGTGGCGATTTCAAGCTGCGACGGAGGGGCCATGATGAATTGATAATGGTGGAGGTAAAGGGTGTGAAAAAAAGGTAGAAAGATGAGGAAAAGAATGAAGCTTCAAGGCTAACCCGTTAGCAGGCTAGATATCATGGACAGGGAATCGATGATTTTAGATATATCTTACCCAAGTGAGGTGAGTAAGGTCGGAAGCTTTCGTCTTAATTAGATTCTGGACTTGAACTCTATGTACCATGAGATCCTGTTTTTTTAGGCTCCGACTTTTTTTAGTATTTGTTAAACTGCCGCCTACATGTTATATAGAATTCAGGGTAGCAAACCCTAACAAGAAAAGATTACTGATAGTCAAAGTGATTATATCTACTATGCTATACCTATGCTATGTAACCTTGATATCTAGAATGTAAGGTAGGAGGGAATGGACCTATTAGAAAGTGAGTAGTGGATTAGGCGTTAGGGTTTAGAGCCATGTAATGTTGGATCTGATAATGCAATAATCCAGAAACTTTGGACGACGCATGGCGCTATATTTTGGGAGTGGTGGCGTCAACAAGAGGGTTTTTTTTTCCCCCTTCTGCCCAGAGATGGAGGGAGAGAACCTTTTCATTCCTCGTTCTTCCATACCAACCTTTCCGGCTTTTTCCTCCCTAATAATCACCATACCAATCTTTTGTCCCCCCTCAGATAATAGGCATTTGCATTTTGCATTCTTCCCATCCCGACCAGGAGTCACGCCTACTAATCCATTATTTTGGATTACCCCACCACCGACCTCTTCCGAATTTCCCCCCCTCCTCTAGGGTTAACATTGCCATAACATCAATTCCATCTCGATCTGATAAAGGAAAGAAAAAACAGCCTCACAAACCAACTGACTTCTCAACACTCTTCCTCACCCCCACCCCGACTTTTCTCCAACTACACATCAACATACATACACCATGTCGACCGTCCGCGAAATCACAACCCAGGAGGACTGGGACGCGACCGTGGCGTCACTTGCGCCGTCAACGCTCCTCGTTGTGTCGTTCTACGCTCCGTGGGCCGCGCCGTGCGCGCAAATGTCCGCCGTCTTGCAAGCCCTCGCCGCCGAGTACCCCGTGACCACCCCGCCAACCACCCAGTGGGTGTCGCTCAACGCCGAGGAGCTCAGCGACATTAGCGAGACCTACGATGTCACTGCCGTGCCGTTCTTGGTGCTGCTACGGGGTGGTCAGGTTATCGAGACCGTCAGCGGGTCTAGTGCCGCAAAGGTGCGCACCGCTATCGAGACGCACGCGACCAAGGACGTCACCGCTGCCGCCCCAGCTACCAATGGCCCGACTGTCCCTGCTGCAGCTCCCGTCGTCGAGGCTGCCCCCGTCGATCCCGCAAAGCAAAAGGAGGAACTGTTCAGCCGCTTGACTGACCTGGTCAATGCTGCCCCCGTCATGCTGTTCATGAAGGGAACCCCTAGCTCGCCCCAGTGCGGCTTCTCTCGCCAGATGGTGGCTCTTCTACGGGAGAGCTCTGTCAAGTATGGCTTCTTTAACATTCTCGCTGATGACGAGGTCCGCCAAGGTCTCAAGGAGTTTGCCGACTGGCCCACCTACCCGCAGCTCTGGATCGGAGGCGAGCTCGTTGGCGGCCTTGATATTGTAAGTCTACACACACACACACACACACACACACCAAATAGATATTTATTCCGAGAACCCCCTATTCTAACATGACCTCCACCAATCTAGGTGAAAGAAGAGATCGCCAACGACGAGGACTTCCTCAAGCCTTACCGCGCTAAGACTGATGGTGAGGCCGTCGCCGCCAGTTAACTGAAGATACTGTCTGAATTCTCAGTTACAGGTTGCAAGAAAAAATTAAGAAAAAGAAATCAAGTTACAAACCAACAGCAATAAAATAGCACAGTCAATGAAATGTTGTCCTTTTCTCTTCTTCTTTTCAGAAGCCTACCCAACCAGGAGACTAAGTGATGTAGAGTAGCCCGTCTCAAATGATATCCATGAGTGAGCAATAAACTATGTATAATTGTCCCTATCCACAAAATCCTCTTTTTTATAAAATCAACAAGAAGTGACCCATGGGTAGATCTGTCCTAGATGCATGATATACTTCCATGAAATTTGCGAAGGCCCAGACCTCTCATCCCAGGTATTCAAAAGATCCGTCCAGGTATCATCAATAACAAAACAGAATTGCGGATTCAACTTCCCAAGAATAAATCCCCTACCCTCATCTACCGACCAGGAAAATAACAGAAAAAAGTGATGTGCGTGCAAGTGTTGTACAAGCCGGAGAAAAAAAGAAAATTTGAAGAACAAGTGCCAACAATATCCCAAACTAAGGAGAAAGAAGTGAAATAACGGGAAGGAAACGGGGGGGACTGGTCCAGAGCCAAAACAGGGCTTAATGCATGGACGTATCCCAAGACGTAATATCCATGGCATCCATCGGCCCAATATTCATGAGAGACCGGAGCACGCCCTCATTTACCGACTGCATCGACTCGGAATGGGACATGCTAGGCCACACCGGGTACTCGGCTGCGGGAACCTGATCCACGCCATATCGAGCCGGCGGCGCCAAGTTTGCCGCGGGCATTGCAAAGGAGTTGGGGTCGGCATAGTAGCCGCCGGCCTGCACGGAGGGATCGACCCCACTTTGCGGTGAGGGGTCTGGATGCGCCGAGGACGGGCTGGCTTCGAATGATCGTTGTGCTGATCCGGCCATGGCCGGTCCAGCGACGGCTCCGTGCGATCGAGGATCCGACGTGGTGCTTGAGTTCGGTGTCGGCCGGTTGGACTGGCTGTCGGCCGACATTGAGAGATCGTTGGTATCACCACCGCTTTCGCTCTGCACGAATGTTGGGATCGTGACGTTCTCGTTTAACGATGTCATGACGATGCCTTGCAACGGAATATTAGACCCTGCTCCTTCTTGAGCAGACATCCGTGATTCATGGTTCATCCACTGTTGAGCATTGTAGCCTCCATTGCTTGAACCATTCGGCGTGGTTGTTTCGATATCGGGATCAACAATATCTGGTGCTCTCGCAGCATTGCCATCATCTTCTGGTACACGAATGAAATGGCATTCATTCTTATAGGCCATGATGCCGTTTCCATCATTGCTGTCGCAATTTCTGACAGCCGTGCTCGATTGAACAGAGAACATGGGAACCGGCTAATTGAGAGGAGGAAAACACGCGTTAGCCTTCACGTGAATCTCTAGGAGATAGATAAATGACGTATTGGTTGGCAACTTACAACTTCTTCGTTTCGAGGGAAAACATTTTTTAATTTCGGAATTCTGATAACCAGCGCTTCCAGATCAACGTCTAGCTGAACTAGGAAAGACTCCGTAAGAGGATTCTTTCGCTTCAAGGCGTTCATGGCTGAAAGAAGGAACCGAAGAGCATCAGTGGTCTGGCTGTCCTCGGGACGGCTCTTGAGGTACTGCACCAAGACACGGGCAGCCACATAGAGACAGAAGGCAATGAAAGGATTCATCTGGGGAGAGAGGTTAGCTTGAGATTGAACGGTGCTCGCGCCCCCAAAAGTTGTTTGCCGGCGTATATGCGATAAGACTTACAGCTGCAAGGTCAAGATGAGAAACTAATCTCATAATGCTTGTGATCTCATTTGCAGCGGTGATACATCGAATCTTGCTCTCGGTGCTCACCGACGCCGGCAGGTTATTCTTGTCGGCCTTGAAGATGGCCGCTTGATGCAAGCAAATAGTCGATGTATGTATACTCATGTTGGTAAACACAATGTTCGCATTAGTGATCCCGGCGGGGAGCTTGAGATGGTTTGGTAGGCACAATGCCGTGTTGAGGAGAATGTTGTCAAGTTGGCGGTGACGCTTCCAGAACTCGCCATTCAAGTCGTGGTCTCGCTCGTCGGTATCCGGGCGATGCAGATGGATCAGGTTCCGGCCGAAGAGACAGGCCATGAGAATGATCCCTCCAAAGGAGGATAGTTTGGCGGCTCCGGCGGGAGTCATCGAATCCTTCAATGTCTGAGTTTGTTCCGGTCTGCTCATATCGAATGCTTCATCTGAGGCCGGGAGAGTTGTAGTAATATCGCGTTCATCGATGGTCATCGGCCAACCGGTTCCGATGCTGCCGTATCGGTCCATGCAAAATGCCATCCAGAAGGTCCGGCGGCGTTCTTCCCGTTCTGTCCAGTCGCGAGCGGGTGGCAAGCACTGCTTCACATCTAGACCGGAGCTATCTACGCGGTTCAATCCAAGCCTGTTTCACATTGTGTAACCGTTAATGACTGCCCTAAGTCGCCAGGCAAGCCCATCACAGCAATATTGGAAATAGTGGGGGTGGGGATAGGCACTTACATTTGCGAGAGGCGAACAGAAGCCCCGGCACTCATCCATCCTCGCGGGAAGTACATCATTTTGAACTCATACGAGGCGAGAAGAATATGTGTTTGCGCGTGGGCAGTTGAAATGAAATGCTCGCCATAACCTTTCATATAATCGGCCTCGATGTACTTCCGAGACCGTTGATAAAAGAGGTCTTTCAGGTCGCTGAACTTGTCAGCCACAGAGCTGGCAAGAGTCCACATAGCATAGCGTAGTGCCACAGGTGGCCGTTGATTTGGTGCCCTGTACAATGTCAATTAGCTAGACAGTCCAATAGCAGTTTACGAAAACAAGACAGTGTGCCGCATGAGTGAGATTCAATCCAGCTGGTAAGCAGAATGACGCCTGAGCATCTGACAGAACATACAAATTCATAGCAGCCAAGTATCGGTACTTGTGAATCATGGGAAGAGAAGGATGAACTTTCTCAAAGTAAATTTGATGGCTGCAAAAGAGGACACACGTTAGTTCGGATTGATCGATTGAAGCGGTATTGAAGAAACGATGGCACTCAAATATGCTGAAGGTTGCACACACAGTTCGTCAATGGTTCCTTGGTCGGGCAACGGCTCTTCCAAGCCGAGCCCAATCATTTCCCAGGAGATGTTGCTCTGCGCATTGCCATTCCCAGGGATGGGGACAGACGAGGAGCCGTTGTAAGGAAACTCGTCCCCTGGTGTAGTCTGGGGGGAATCTTTGTTGAAGCGCCACCTTTCGCTGTCTCGGTCGTTCGGAGTCGTCGAGTTGTTGAAGCTTGTGGAGGAGTTGTTTCGACTTGTCGTGGGTGCTGCATCGGTGGACGAGGACGATGTCTTTGCATTGTCTGAGGCGGGCTGGCCAGGCTCGTGGGTTTTGAGCAGGGTCTCAACCTGTTCTGTACCGTACGGAAACATATCACACCGAAGTTAGTTACTGACGATCACCGGCAGTCTGCCACACTAACCCCCCCAATCTCTCCATGCCCACCCATGTCTTTATCCTCATCTTCGCCAGAAGAGAAAAAACGGGCAGGAATTCCCACAGATGAATGACTGATTTAAAGCTTACTTAGTCGCTCTTCCAAAGCTTTGACATATCCCCGCTTTGGGCCACTCTTCCTCCGCACTTCATCGTAGGCACACGAATGACCGAGTCGGGAACAGGTACTGCAACTGGGCTTGATTCCGTCGCACTTGAGCTTTCGTTTCCGACATATCATACACGCAAGGCGCTTAGGTTTCGGTACGGCGGCGTTTGATCCTGAGGTTGAATCTCGCGGCTCGTCCGGGCTCGGCAGACGGTTATCGAGAAGTGGGCTGCCGTCAGGATCGGCCATGGGGGATGTTGAGCCCGACATGGAACGGCCGGGCGTGGCTGAGTAAAAATACAGATAGATAAGAGGTTCGACTGGGAGCTAGAAGTTCGGGCTGCTGAGATTTGAGATCAGCTGGCAGTGGAAACCAGTCAATGGAATTAATGGAGAATTGGGGTTGAACAGGGTCTGATTATGGCGACGAATAGTTCGAATCACGGAAAGCCTCACTGGAAATAGAAGAGAAAAAAAAGGAAGAAATCTACAAGGAAAAAAAATGAAGGGGGTGAAAAAAGAGGACAAAGGCACGAAATGGAGATAATCGAGACTGAGTGTGTGTGTAGGAGAAATTATGGTGGTGGGAATAGTTGAAAGAGACTGCTTCACAAAGGGCCAGCCATGTATTTCCTGCTGATATCTGTGTGGCAAGCAATGAAAGAGACAATTTGTAGTGGATTGACGAGAGAGGTTGGTGGGAATCCTTCTGGAAGATGTCACGATAATGATGATGGCGATGATGTCGTGAAGAAAACTGGCGGAGCACGGTTTGGTGAAGAATGAAGGACCCAAGTAAGTAAGGGTTATTACTCAGATACGAGGGAATGAGGGCGACTTATGCAACGTGAAGAATAAAAACTGGGGAGGAGGAGATACGGACAAAACGAAGGAGGGAAATAAGAGAGAACGAAGATAAGAACAACCTTGACTTTTGGACTACAACAAGGAAGAGAAGAAAAACACAGATGGCGGTATCTTCTTTGGTCCTAAGAGAGAGAGGATATGGGGGGGGGGGAAGACGGATTTGAGAAAGAGGTACGTACAGTACAGTATTGAGAATGCAACTCCGCGACCAACAAGTTACAACATTCTGAGCAGCAGTTCTTTTGTAGTATTTGGGACCGTGCATACTACGTATAGTACATACTAAATATACTACATACTCGAATCCAGGCTGCCGCACTCCCCTGGCTTCGTCTGATTGGAGATCCAGGGAAGAAACCGATGGCCAGATTCGTGGTGGAAATATTGGAACCAAGGAAAGGATCCCCCATAAAGTTGCCTTGTCCCAGACTGTATAGGGATCCTAACGGGCTTTCCGGACCCGTTATTTTTTTAAACTGGGGAGGGATTCTGACCTTAAACCTTTTTTATTTTGTTTCTGCGTATCGAATTCTCAGAATCGAGTTGACATCACCTCACCTGTATCAGTATGCACCCGGATGTTCAGAGAAACTCGACCACCGGGACTCAAACCATCCAGAGATGTCGGAAATAAACCTCGCTGTACAGTGCACACCAGCATCCTCGATACGGCAGAACGGCAGACCGCTTGAAGGATGATGCACCTGGGAAACGGCCCGTATACCGGTACACAGTGCTAGACCCCATTTGAATAGCCACCGGAACCTTGTCACGATGCCGTCGATTGACCGTGAAAGACATTATTAATACAGGCCTGGAGGGTTGGGATCTCAGTCACACACTGTGTACAATCCATCACAGTTACGCCCAAGGAACGGTAACTGTTCTCATTCTTCTTCATTATTATGATTAAAATTGTGTTTTTGGGCTGGCTAGATCGCTGAATTTTTTCCCTGGGAGAGAGAGAGGCTGATATGTTTACCCCGTAAAACTAGCAATGTGCTGACTGTGTGATATGATAGAAGTGATGCCGCAAGATTAATGCTGGCGGTTGGGTTTGTGACTTTGTGTTACTTGCCTTCAGCGCACTTTTCCATACGAGCTTGTTGGTGTCTGTGATTCGACCAAATCATTCCAAGATCAGATGAGAGATTGCAGCGTCGTACGGCACATGTGGGAAGAATGTGTCCGGCACCTTTTCTCAGTCTCACTTTCTCTGGGTCATCCCCCTCTGACGGCATTTAGCACAGCCACACAACAACACACGACAGCTGGCGCCAGCTAGACGGCCGGAGTAAGGGGGGGAAGGGAAGGAAACAGTGTGTATGCCCTTGTCCACGTCGCCATGAAAGGCTGCCATGGGGTTCGTGAGATAGACTTCAAGGGTTGGTTGGTTGGTTGGTATAAAAGAAACAGAAGCCCGAAATGCTCGTCTTGCGCGCCATCCATTCGCATAAACAAGTTCCCACCAAAGACTACGGGTTGAACCCTAGATGCAAATCTAACCCTAATATGAACACCCACTAGAAACTCGGAGGCTTGAAATCTCGAGTGCCACCTGGTGGCTGCCATTGAAGAGGCTCAATCGGTAGGTAACGAGAAGGGAACCTCTACTTTCTATCCAGACCATCAACTGCCGCTATCCGCAGGACCCCGAGATCCGTGTACGCCAGGGAATACCGAGTTGGTGCCCAGGCGACGATGGGGCATGATCCTGCCGTTTTGAATGTGTGAACATGCTCCGAGGACTCGGTATGGTACACATCCAGCCCAGCACCTGTAAATATAAGAATGTTAGACGGGCTTCGTTCAATGTATGTGGTGATGGACAGACATGTGCAAACAGCCAAGTCTGACGGCACACAAGCTGGATCTCGGTTACTAACCTTCATCCGTTCCAGCAACGAGGTAGCTTCCATCGAAAGTAAAGCCTGGAGAGATTGTAATGTGAGTTAGTAGCTGTTACTTGAAGAGATCCTGGGAATGTGTGGAGGGGAAGTAAACGCACTCAAGCTTTTGACCGGGCCAGACATATGCGACAGAGTCTTTTGGCAGATCCAATCAGTCGTGTCCCACAGGCTGACGATTGAATCTGATCCTCCTGTAGCCAGATATCTCCCCGTTGGCTGAAGCTCGGCCACGAGACAGGCTGATGTGTGGCCATGAAGCATGAACTCGGAGTCATCGTAATCGTACTTCAAAATGGGCTCTAGGTCTGGGTATGAGAGGAGGCGGATTTTCCCCTGCACCGTTGTCGCGAACACCTTTGAACCACTCCAGCAAAACGCAATCTGGTTCGTTTGCATAGTTTGCTGGTGTGAAGAGACGGGCGTTGTTTGGCGCGGATCGAGAATGTATAGAGTATCGGCCTGAAACGGGTGCTTGGTTAGCCATGCGAGACATGGTGGGTGGGAAGAGGCTTGATACAATCTCTAATCTATCAAGCTGTGATGCTCCCTTACCTTGTTGCCAACAATCAGGGATTTTCCATCCGGCGCCCAGGCAAGAGTAAAGGCATCACCGAGGCCCCGGACTTCATTGACGCGGTTTTTGGTTCTGACATCCCAGAACTTCGCGACACCATCCGTGCTGATGCTACACAACTCAGAATCCTTCGTTGGGTTGAAGGCTACCCGCTCGATCGAGCTTGCGTGACCTTTCAACTCCGTTGAGAATTTGACATGAGATTTTTCGGGATTCCCTAGAGTTTGGATGTTAGCCCAGCCCCACGACACACACAGCGAGGTTGACAGAAGAATCTTACAAACGCGTAGAGTCTTATCCGACGACCCAGTCGCAATCAGACTTCCCACTGGATTCCAAGAAATCGAACGAATGGCACTATTTCGAGGGTTGAAGTCAGCACGGATTCTTGAGTTTTCCCCATTTCATGCACCATATAACTACCCATGAGTTCCACCACCCCTCGAAGCAGAAGTTGAATCTTGGTATGCTTGGACTTTGGCGGCTGAAAGATATTTTGATATATTGTCCTTCGCAATGCTTTGGAATCGAGAGCGAGAGGAAGCTGATGAGGTGGGTGGAGCCATTGTTACTAGAGCAGGAACATATGATCGGTGTGACTGATGCTGAAAGTGGGATTTCCCTGCCGAAAAATGGAAGCTAGGTATTATCTACCCAAAGACCTTCTGCTTATGGAAATTTGGAGAGAGATACACGTGAGATATTGGCTAATTAGAGAAAGCAATGAGTGTGATGTGGTGTAAATTTGACCGCGTTTGGGTTTACACACATTGCCACGAGTTTTGCGATGGGATTAGGGTATAACCCTTAGGCGTGTCTATGCGGTCACGGGACAGATCCTGTGACTGCCTCCCCCCCAGTAAATTGACTGAAACTCAAATTGCACTAAACCGAAATCAGTCAGTGCTTAAGAGCTACCTCTCCTTGTTCCTGAAGAGCTGTAAAAGGCGTTTGAAATAGCTCTCTACCATTTTCACAAGCCAATTACTTTGTGAGGATCATGTCTGAACTGGCGATTGGAATCAAGGTTTCAAATCTTCTACTGCCTCTACCATATCTTACCCTTCAAGCGATCGACGACGTCTCAGAACCATCTGCTCTGGTCGTCCCCCCAAATCAACAAACGGACAACCTACGCTGGCCAAAGGTGGAAATCGCGTAGCTCTCCGAGCAACCGATCTTGAACGCCTCCCCAAACTTTCCTGCCTACTACAATACAATGTATTGGCCGGTGGGGAGTGCTCAAGTATATACGTCCAGCACCAAAGTTGCCCAGGTCTCACAAAACACAATCGCCGACTATGCCCTCCGATCCCCAATCCATCGCGGACTGAGCGACCAGCGGTCCCCCCTCTTAGGGGTTGATGAGCCAGGCGGCCTACCAACGCCGATCACACCAATAACACCGGCAACGCCGGCCGTTCGGTCGGTTGAACATGACGAGAATGAATCCGGCTTTGCAATGGACCCGCCCAGCACGGTCCTGCGCCCGAATGAGCCCATCTTGTCTCTGAAGAGCTCACGGAGCGGATACATCTTTGCCACGTTAACAGCCAGTGCCTTGACAGTATGGCAAACGAAGGTATGGCTAACTAGCCCTGGTTCTCTATAATATAAACTATTGCTATGTTCCGAACGTAACCTAATTGAACATTCTTCTTGAACTCCAGCCCACCGTCGTCATCGCCATGGTCGCAAGGTCAGCTGCGTCTCTAGAAGCTTATGGCGAGAACATCGATCTCCTTATTCGACCAGATTCTGCAATATTCGTTGTTCGGACAAGTCTCGGCTACCTCATTACCTACTCCATGGCGGCCGACCCAGAATCTCATGTCTACAACACCCATTTCCCGAGCTACAACAACGTTCAACGCCGACGACAAGCCCACGGAGGCGGTACTAGAGGTCTCGCACCTGATAGCTTTTTCTGGGGACCTGGAGAAGGTGGCAGCGTTAAGGATGTCAGCCTGAGATTCCGCATGGTTATAAAGGTCGACGCAGGCATTGAGAGTGTTTTGGCATTGGATGACGAGCTTGTTGTCGCAACCAGAAAGCCGGCCGCCATACAATGCATTCGGTGGTCCCCAGATTCTACCGGAAAGCAGACTCGAACGGAGCTGGTGAGCCGCATGGGCTGGGTGGAAAAAAAAGTAACCGTCAAAGAAATGACCCACGACCGACCGATGAACCTGTCAACCTGGGTTACCAGCGATGGCCGTGCCTATGCTGTTCAACGGCTTCCCCCTCCCGAAGAGGGAGCTGATTCGTCTAGCCCGGAAGCTAAGAAGCTCTTCAAAGGGTATTGCTTTCATGTTCCCGAGGGAGACAACGACCGCGCCCTCCATGCCATTGTGAACGCTCGCTTTTCACTCATTGCAGTCGGTTGTGCTGATGGAGTTATTCGAGTATACTCGGCAAAGGATTACTCGGGAAATGTCATGTTGTCCCACTGCCACAACTCACCAGGTTCTTCGTCACTGACAGGCCACATAACATGCTTGGCGTACTCTCCTGATGGATACTCATTGTTTGCTGGGTATTCTCAAGGCTGGGGCATTTGGAGTGTGTACGGCCGAACTGGCACACACAGCTTTTCTGGAGACCGAACCCAAGCTACACCAGAAGATGACGATTGGCTCAATGGTGTCGACGAAGTGACCTGGCTTGGAGGATCGGCGGAATTACTTCTTTCCAATAAACGATCCTCTTCAGTCTGGTGTTTGGAGATGGCGAGGAGTGCTGTTGTTGGATGCTATACGTCGTCGAATGTGTTCCGAACCGCTCTCCAAACGCCAACCACAGTAGCGATTTATAGGGGCTATGATCTGCCAGATCTAGCTACCATCTCTACAGAGTCTCACATGTGGCACACGGCCAATATTCCCGCGACATATCTTGTTAACCAATGGCCTATACGAACCACTGTGATATCAACAGATGGCCGATATCTTGCCGTCGCTGGCCGACGTGGCCTCGCGCACTATAGCATTCACAGTGGACGCTGGAAGACCTTCGAAAATCTGGCCACTGAAAACTCGTTTCAGATCAGAGGAGGCATGTGCTGGTACCAGCATATCTTGGTTGCAGCAGTTGAAGCAAATAGATCGCACGAGTTGCGGTTATATTCGAGAGAAGCCTCTCTCGACGAAAATAACGTCTTGTTTGTGCAAAACATGCCCTCTCCGATTGTACTGATCACGTCTCCCGACGAAGACTCGCTTCTCGTGTACACCTACGATAATGTTTTGTCACATTTCATATTTGTACCAGTGTCTGGCTCAGTGCGATTGGTACAGGTTGGACAGATTGCATTCCACGGCATTATGCGATCACCAGCACGAGTTCGCGGGCTGAGCTGGATTCTCCCCGATAGTCAGTTGAGCGATGGTGACCCTTCACAGGATGTCGCGGTGGCGACGGTGATATTCCTTGTCGATGGCAAGCTCGTGGCGCTGAAGCCGTCAGTTAGCCAAGACGGGCACCACAAATACGACATGAAGGTCATCGCGCAAAACGTGGAGTTCCATGCATATCTCCGCGACGAGCCGTTTTCTAGCGCAGCGTCACTTGGGTTCGATCAAGGAACGGCGAACTTGTGGAACTCGCTGTGGGTGTACGATGGCACGGGAATGAAGATCTGGACGGACTTTGATGAAGTGCTGCAGGCAGTTTCGGGCGAGGCGGCGAAGGAGATCCCAGCAACTGTTCATATGCCTCTAGACTTCTACCCTCTGTCTATTATTCTGGAAAAGTCTCTTATTCTGGGAGTTGAATCAGAGTTGATCCACCGGCGTGATGTGAGCTTCTCGTTCTTCCGGTCTTCAATTAGGGTACGTATTTCGACTACTTCTAAGCTCGCCTCGGCTTCGTGTGCGAGAAGCCACAGATAGCAAACGCGATGGTAACTAACGGCCAAAATATTGTTCTCGTTTCTAGACACACCTTGTACTGCCAGATATCCTCCGATTCTACCTGTCTCAGAACAGGACGAGCGAAGCCTTGCAATTGTCCAGACACTGCGAGGGACTGGAGTACTTCTCTCACGCTCTGGAAATTCTTCTCCATCATGTTTTGGACGATGAGGTGGACTCCTCGCCCAAACCTGAAGATGCACTTCTTCCGCGTGTGCTCTCGCTGCTGTCTTCGTTCAAAGAGTATCTGGACATTGTGCTTCAATGTACCAGAAAGACGGAAGTTCGGCAGTGGAAGACGCTATTCTCGTACTTGCCCCCCATACAAGAGTTGTTTGAAGAATCTCTTCAGCGTGGATCGGTGAAAACGGCGGGCGGCTACCTCATCATTTTGCATACCCTCGATGAGTTGGAGTCGGTTCTGGAGCAGTCAGTGCGAGTCCTCAGCCGTGCCATGAGAGAGGAGGACTGGGAACTGTGCAAAGAGCTTGCGAGGTTTCTTGCGGCGCTGGATGAGTCCGGAGCTACGTTGCGTGAAGCAATGGAGCTTGCGAACGCTCCCCGCATAAGCAACGGGTTGGACTCGGGGATTCTCTCACGGCTAGAGCTTCCAGCTTCTAAGCTGAATGGTAGCGACAGATCGAGAAGATCCAGGTCGAGTGAGGGATCTCCTAGTGACGATGGGTCAAGTCTTGGGTCTATGTGAAGATGGCTAGGCTGACTGACTACTTCTGGAACACACTTGTATAACCGCAAATAAACCATAAAAAAAAAGGCATTAACTAGTATATATGGCATATAGCGATGGCGTTTGATGGATTCCAATAGGAAACATGAGTTATCAATGAAATAAGGGTTTTATAGGGTTGGGTGTGCACGTGATGCAATTCATGTGATATCATACTGTTTTTCCTTCTAGGCAAGGTTATCTCGTCCTGGGCGATAAGAGAGGCTAAACCCCACCAAAAATGCAGAAACACCCCCCCAGATGGTTGACAGGCAAACAATCTAGCCAACCTGCAGTTACAGCATATCCACCAAAACCACCTATACCTACCCAAGAAGCAGGTGCTGCATCCAAGACTGCATTCACATGTGAGTTTCTGAAGTTCTGATGATCGCCGCAAGAGATAAATATTAACGACAAGCCACAGAAACAAAGCCACCGGATGAGTCTTCAGTCAGCCTCACCGCAGCTCCCGCCATCCTCGACACCCGACGTGACGAAAGACCCGAACGCGCATTTCCAGAGATTTGCTTGCCATCCTCGGGCCTGTCAACGCTGACCTACATCGATCTCGCGTGATTGCTACGTTAGCTTCTTCGTTTCTCTTTTTCGAATCCATTTCTTTCAACCCCTTGGGGACTCGTTGCTAGCACGTACGAGCCCGTTTCGCGCTCGACTGGCCCTTAATGGAGCCTTCTATGATGGAAGAGTACAGCGAGAGTGACAGCGAGTACACAAGCTACTGGCGTGACTGGGTATGTTTAGGGGCAGTTCATCTCGCTGCGGAAGGATAGTTCGGCGTTGGCGTTCTATTGGACGATTCGCGGATCATCTCCGTCTCTCCCATTCAGACACCTTGATCTTCAAGAAGGATTAGACCCTAGAGATATATTCCCTCCCTTACCCCCCTTTTCATGATCAAACAAGCGCTAATATACAATATCTCAACGTTGATTACAGTTTATCTCTTGCCGCGGAAACGAATACTTTTGCGAAATTGACGAGGACTACCTGACGGACCGATTCAATCTCACTGGCCTTAACACTGAAGTTCAGTACTACCAGTATGCCCTGGATCTGATCACGGACGTTTTCGACATAGATTGCGATGATGACATGCGTGATTTGATTGAGAAGTCGGCACGGCACATGTATGGACTGGTCCATGCACGATACATAGTGTCGACACGAGGACTGGCGAAGATGGTACGTTGGGCTTTTCGGCGCATGATGGTGAGGCAGTCAGCGGTGTGATGATAGCTAACCTACTATTGATGATGGGTGGGCAATAACAGCTCGACAAGTATCGGAAGGCAGAGTTTGGGAAATGCCCGCGAGTGATGTGCAACTCGCAGCCGCTCCTACCGATGGGCCTTACCGATGTCCCCAACTCGAAGGCTGTCAAGCTGTATTGCGCGCGGTGCGAAGATGTGTACAACCCCAAGTCGTCTCGGCACGCGGGTATCGACGGCGCTTACTTTGGCACGTCGTTCCACAACATCTTTTTCCAGGTGTACCCGGCATTTGTGCCAGTGAAGACGGCAACGCGGTATGTTCCGCGTGTGTACGGCTTCAAAATGCACGCTTCGGCGGCGCTGATCCGGTGGCAGAACATCGAGCGTGAGCAGATGCTTAAGCGGCTGCGCCTGCTCAACGTCGAGCCTGGCTTCGAAGACGAGAATGCGGCCACCATTGCCGCTGCGGAAGGGAGCAAGCGGGCGGGGACAGCCACAACAGCCGATGATGAGGATACGCCGAGATACACCGGTGAAACAATGGCTATTGAGGGTTGATGATAGAGTTAGATGACCCCCTGGAATTGAGAACGACGCTGCTGAATTTGTGTCTTTATGTGTATGCCATCTTCTTTCTGTTTCTCTTCTTATTTTTTCTCTCCCCTCTCTCTCCTCTAGGATTTCTGGTAAGGAGCGTAATATTGAAGTCATGATAACAGCCATTTGAGAATGCTCACCGAGGATTATGCACCCGTAGATGAAATGAACCATGAAGCCACCTACGGTATCTGGGCTAGACCAACACGCCTTACGAGCGTTCCTCCCGAGTAATTCAACTGTCATATTTCTAAGGAAAGGTGGTTTTCGGGTATGCCGGGCAGGTGCACCGCCTCCGAACAATAGACCAACCCCAGGTAATTTGGCGTCTCTGGGCAATTTCAAGGTAGCACCAAGGTGTGAAGTTTTAAGTTCTTCTTAGTATCAAGGAACTGGAATCATCCTGAAGGGGTTACACATAGCTGGGTTGTGTAACCCTTAAACAAAATCTCAACCCTAAAGGGACACCATCATAGCGGAATCAGTCCCGAGCACAAGCCCCCAAGTAGAAGAAATCAAAAGCCGTCGAGTTTTGAGCATGTCCACTACGCAAGCAAACCTAGCAGACCCAACAGTTCGTAAAGCTAAAAGCGACGACATCGAATCCAAGCTTTGCCAGTCTTTTGGGCGACCAACTTTCCCAAAATCACAGCGCGCGAACCAGGTCCAGAACGGGCGGTGCATGCATCAACGACCAGTCTCGCACTCTTACTTTCCAGCAACATGAAAGTTTCCGTTCAGCCGCTCATCGTGACCAGGGGTGTGGAGGCACTGCCTGTTCTCCTTTGGGAATAGTCGTTGGGATAGAGGGCTACTAATCGGAGAGTTTTTGAGGGCTTTCCCCCTTTTCTCGAGGGAAAAGGCGACAGACAAACGACACCCCACAACAATGAGAGTGTAAGAAATGATTTGGCCGGTTTGGTGATTCCATGTTGGGCGGCCGCAGCCCAGGGGCTGGAACTTTGTCAACGAAAAGAAAAATATACAGAAAGCAGTAGAAAACGCCTGGGTGGTGGGCTGTGTCTGTTCCGAGGGCTGGAAGACGGATGTCAGAACTGAGGAACCCACCAAACAACGCTGGGTAGTACTCGTGGTGATGTCCACCGAGGAAACACATAAGAGACCGGGAGTTTGACACGGGATACGAGAGAGCAGAGAAGAGTGGGAGGGCAACCAAAGAAGAAAAAGATGCAGCATGCAATGTCTCCCTGCTTCTGTAGCAAACGCCATCACCACTTGTGGTACGCATATAACACGAGTAGAGTTGGTTTGACGCAGTTCTGCCATAGTATGCAGGTAGTAAGAACTAAGGAGTACTTACAATAGATGTGCGCCTGTACCTTATGCATGCAGTCGGGGGTGCCGCGAACCCAGAAACATCGACGAGATGGGGAAATCCTCAAAAGCAAAGCCACATGCGAAATGAGGGTGGTGTGAAGAAGACAGTGAGAATACAATAAGGGCGGTGGCCTTGCTTTAGGGGGAATGGACCACGATGGGCTCTGCCGATGAAGGAGAGTAAAAAGAAAAAGACGAGCCTCGATGTTTGTCTCCTTACAGCATAGCTCAGGTCCTTTCTCCCGTTTGACTTCTTTTCTTCCCTTGCCCTTCTTCAGGTCGCGTCTATCTTCCTCTCGCTCTCGTTCTCCTGGTCTTTCGTCTTTCCCCTTTTCTTCCTCTTCTGCTCTCGATTTAGAACCCAACTCGCGGCTTCGAAATCTCTCATCTCAGAAGTTCGGCACTGTCGATCATCGTCACGTTGTGACATTGCATACTCTCCCCCCCTTCCTCCCACTTTCTCTGCAAAGTATTAACCTGCCTGCGACACAAACTTACATACATATCATGCCATCGTCACCGCGAGTCCTTGCCGTTCTCGGCCTGGGAATTCTCCTGCTCTCTCCATCCCGCGTCGCTGCCCAAGAAGACCTTCGCAAGTGTTACTACCCGGATGGCCAGATCGCTACCGGATTCCCATATGTGCCATGCGGCACCGACACCTCCGTTCACTCGTCGTGCTGTGTCCCCGAAGAGGGCGACGTATGTCTGGAAAGCGGCTTGTGTGACTGGGTCGACCACTATGTGTACCGCGGCGCGTGTACCGATCAGACATGGCAGAGCTGTCTCAACCCATGTGCTCTCGAGTGTAAGTAAACACGCGGGAACTGCTCACAGGAATGGCAACCACTGACCCTAACGCCATCGGTGTCTGCTCTCTCTCTTTCTCCCTCTCCTCTCCAGCGCGGAACTCAACCTGGCACGCCTTCAAGCAATGCACCTCCGATTCCTACTGCTGCGAAGACACCGGAAACTGCTGCACGAACGGCAGCCCGCTGTTCGGCGTGACCGATCTGCCGGCGACTGTGCCTATCACAAGCAGCACGTCGTCTAGCTCCAAGTCGTCCACATCAACGACAACTGGCAGCCCAACTACTGCCCCATCATCCACAATCACTCCCACCGCCACTACCACTGCATCGCCGGCATCATCTTCACCAGCTGCTGCGAGCGGCAGCGGCGGCGGCGGAGTCGGCGTTGCAGCTATTGCTGGTGGAGTTGGCGGTGGAGTGACGGTGGCCGTGCTGGCTGCTGGGCTCATTTACTGGCTCATCCGTCGTAAGCGCCGCGCCGGATCTCCCGCTGCCGCTGCCGCTGCCGCCGCCGTGGCGCCACCAATGCAGCAGCCCCCTCCGCCGGGCCCGCAGGGCTTCCCCCCGGAGCAACCGTACCCTGGCATGCCCATGGCCCAGCCATTTCCGGCGTACCCCGTCTCCATGATGTCACCTCCGCCCGAGTACCAGTCGCCCGTACAGCCAGGGACTGTGTCACCGTGGGGATACGGCGTAAAGCCTGAAGCCGGTGTGACGGTTGCGCCGATGGGTCCGGGCGGGGTTCCTGTTACTGGAGCACAGCCGGGAGCCCCGGCGGGGATGATCTATGAGAGTGACTCCCGGCCGGTGCAGAAGCCCCTGTATGAGATGCAATAAGTGGTTTCTTCCCCTCGACTTCCTTTCGACTTTCCTTGCCTTTTCTTTAGCCTTTTTTCATTTTTCTGTGCGTTTAAGAATGTTCTTGTCGAGCGCATGTGTGGATTTAGTCTGCTGAGCACAATCACTCTCTTCCTTAATGTTTTGTTTTCGGGCATTTTCTTTTCTTTTCCGTCCTTTTTTATCGGGCAATAGTGGGAGAAAATTTTGGCCATTAATTTCTGTAACCTGCATTGAAACTTACAATTTTGTTTACACGAAAGCAAGCTGGCGGGTGTAATAAAGAACCTTATCTTGCATTTAGACCTTCTTGATTCGTTTAATTGTCTTGAAAGTGCCACATACTTCCGGGATAAGAAGACAAAATAGGAGATTTTTCCATCCTCCCCGGCTATTTCATTTAGAGTGTTTCTCTCCGCATCTGACGGTCTGTTTTCCGTATTGCTGCTTTACCGAGAAAGCGTGGAAGAAATGGGATCGACAACAGAATACATGGAGCAAAAAGCAAACACGTCATTCCAAAGATGAACGGTAGGAATGGGAAACTTACCTGCTCTTAAATTTTGAGGTGCTGTCTTAGATACCAGAAGCACTCTGGTCCTATTTCCTCCAGTGTTGTTATTCATCCTGTTAAGAAACAACACCAAATGAAGTCAGCACCTCTATGTGTGGCTCTGGCCCGCTCTGGCCATAGCCACCACAGCCGCTCTAGCTGCTCCAAGCCGGCTTGACGCGGCACAACTGCTCCAGACACGCGATGGTGTCGAGGCTGAGTATGACTATGTCATCGTCGGCGGCCGGTACCGCTAGCCTGACGGTGGCCGACCGGCTGACGGCAGATGGAAAGTGTGAGTATGAGCCGCCCCGAGACCGCTGGGATATCTGAGAGTGACAAATCGGACCTGGCAATCACATAGATACTGTACTCGTCATTGTATACTGCCACCTGAGTAAGTTTGTGTCTTTCTATAGCCATAGGCTAGGCCCAGAACCTCAGAGACCAACGACTAACACCGACTACAGTCTCCGACGCGATCACCCGCGCCGGCGGTGGCCGTAGCTTTAATGACCCCGGCATCCGGTACAACGTCACCTCGGTACCCCAGCCGTCGATGAACAACCGCACCCAGGCCGTGCGCATTGGGTGCTGTGTCGGTGGCAGCTCCGCCATTAACGGTATGGTAACAGCTCGTGGCACCCGCAGCGAGTATGACGGATGGGCCGAGCTCGCGGGCCGGATTCGACGTGGAATTGGGATGGTGTGCTGTCTTATTTCCGCAAGGTTGGGCTTCTCTTCTTCTTGAATTCTTTTGTTGTTCCTATGAGTAACAGATGCCGGCACTCGGGAAACAGGGAATGCATTTTGTGCCTCCAGACGAGGAGCTCGCGAAGACCTTCAATATCACCTGGGACCCAGATGCTTGGGGAATGAGCGAGGACACCCATGTATATGCGGCCTTCCCGAACTAGGTCAGTCCGGGCGTGAGTAAGTTGGTGATCACAAAGAAAGAAGTCTTTCATTTCACGTAACCAAAACTAACACTCCCTCCACTTCCAGTCCCTATGTACCAAGCCGCAGCCAAGATACCCCGGATGGACGTTCCCCTAGACGGAGCCGGCGGAAACAACGGACTGTTCTGGTTCCCGACATCGATGGACCCGAACGACGACTGGGCCCGGTCATGCGCGCACCGGCCACTACGACTTCAGCGTTGACTGATCCAACTTCTCTGCCATCACACGGCATAAAGTGACCCGTGTGTTATTCGACGAAGAGCTCGGGGCCACCGGAATCGAGGTTATCTCGCGCGATGGCGACCCCGCAGACTCCTTCATCGTGTCAGCGCGCAAAGAGGTCATTGTGTCAGCGGGAACTGAACACACGCCACAGATTCTGCAGCTAATTGGCATTAGGCCACGGGATCTTCTCGAGGACGCTGGTATCGATGTGCTGGTTGAGCTGCCAGGTGTCGGTCAGAATTTCCAAGACCACGCCTATCTCAGTCTGGGCTATCGATGTATGTGGAAAGATGTCGCGTGAAGCCTCAACACAAGCCAGAGCTGACAAGATATCGTTCACGGGGACCAACGGCTCCCCGCCCATTCCCGAGATCGCTGTCACCGGCGAGCAACGCACAGTGGCAGCCCCGAATCTCGGGGCGTGGATCGGCCTTCCCACGATGACGGAAGATTTCGAAGATATCGCATCCCGCTACGAAGCCCAGGACCCGGCCGAGTTCCTGCCCGCAGACTCACACCCGTGGGTAGTGGCCGGATACGCAGACTTCCAGGCCCTGCACACACGGCTGCTGCGCACCAAGAACGCCAACTGGCTGTGGCTCCCACTGAGCGCGAACCCGGGCGGCGTGGTGATGAGCATGCACGTAGTCAGCCACGGCACGATCAGCATCGACCCGGCCTCGCCGCACGCCGAGCCGATCGTCGATTACCGCGCACTGTCGAACCCAATCGACATGGACATCACGGTAGAGAGCATCCTGTACGCGCGGCGCTTCTTCAGCGAGAGTCCCGACCTCGCGCCGTACGCGGCCGTGGAAACCGTGCCGGGTGCCAACGTCACCGGCGAGGCGGTGCGGGACTGGTTCCATCCGATTGCCACGGCCGCGAAGAAGCCCAAGGAGAAGGGCGGTGTCGTCGGTGAGGACTTGCTCGTGCATGGCGTGCCCAGACTCTCGGTGGTGGACGGCAGTATTATGCCGCTGCTTCCCGGTGCAAACACTCAACAGCCGGTGTACATGTTGGCCGAAATGGTGAGAGAAGCTGAAACCGCCACTGAAAACACTCCGGAGCTGGGAATGCATATGTATGGACTTGTGCTAGCACACAGTTGTTGATTCGCCACCACAGGCCTCGGACATGATCAAGTCACGACGATGATCCGATTGCCACAAGTTTCCAGACAAACCGGACAAGAAGAATCAGGGGGGGTTCGATGTGTTAAAAGATATCGAGCTGCTGAAGAAGAAAAGAGTGTCTGGAATTTTCTCTCTTTTAAAGATCGGTCGTTCCCGTGAAATCTGAAAACGGAACACCCCGGATCAGCTTTGGCGTTCGGCTGTGGTTATATGGGCAGTTCCTGGAGAGGCAGAGAAATCACCCCTGGCAAATCTCTGGAGTATTTATCCCCTGTGATGAGGAAGACATTTCATGAGTTGGTTGGAAATAAAAAGGAGACGAGAATTACACCTGCAGACATACTGCAACAACTTCTTCCAGCCTTATGCTTGCACCCAAAAGATGGGTTAGAATAGCTTCACGAAAGCCATTCTCTCTTTCCCTCTTCTCTCCTCTTAGCATAATGTACCCGTAATTGTATTTTCCCCCGGATGCCGTGCCCTTTTGTGTGACTTCTTTTTCTTCTTCTGTATTTTGGCGCTGTAAACTTTTCTTTCTCAGCCAGCACTCTTTTTCTTTCCATGAGCCAGGTATCGACTGTTTAAGGTGGTAGGTGTTGAACCTGTTCCTTTTTTCGTGTGCGATCCTGATTATTCCCATTTATAATGGCCCACCAACTAATTCGCTCCGGCTCTTCGTTTGCAGCTTTGTGCAATCCATCATGGAAGACTTCGCCCAGCTGCTACAGGGGCATGGCCACACCCTCGCAGCCACGGGTAGTGGTGCCGGAGCCGGACTCCCGGACATCACGACCCCTCCGTACCTCCCGTTGGAGATCATTCTCTACATCATCGACGTTGTGGCGGGTGACATTCCTGAAGGATCGTTCCCCTCCTACTCCGATGAGCGTGTTAAGGAGCTCCGCAAGCTTGCCAGCGTTAGCCGGGCCTGCCTGCGTGCCGTCAAGCCGTATCTCATGCGACATGGTGCAACGCTTGATACGAGCGATGTGTTCATGCGCTTTATGGGGAGCCTCATCCGATCCTTCACAGGTCTCAGTATCATGACGCCATATGCTATCCCTAATTTTGACTCAACCCTCACCGCGCGGTTCGTCTTCCCGCCTGGTTTCCTTCACCAGCCGGTGCCGGGCGTGATGCCGCCGCGTATCGACTTCAGCGGCATCACCTCACTATTCCTTGCACCCTTCATCGTCACCATGGTTGACAGACGCGCCATCTCCTGTGTGGCCCTTCTCTTCTCGGTGGTCGGGCCTACTCTCCGCCGGCTCACGATTGACATGCCGTTCCACACCCTCGCCGAGCGAGACCCAACAACGCTGCAGGCTATCGACATGCTTCGACAGGCCTTCAGTCACTTGACCCAGGTTGAAGAATTCGTTTGTCTGGGAGACTACCCCGATCTCAGACACGAAGACAGTACTACTGACATCTGGGTCCCCATGCTCAATCTCCGCCGCCTGATGCTTCCGAGTGTCCCGCTCGATAACCATTGGCTGTGGTGGAACATCGCCATGATTCCGAGTCTTACCCATGTAATCTTTACCGACAGCTTGTTGTTCAAAACCATGCAGATCGGCTCGCTTAGCCCGGCGGATGATGTGTTCTACACGGCAGACCCAAAGGACCACTACTTCCACGCTCTTCCCCGGAGCAATGAACTGCTAGCCCGCCAGATTCGCGTGGTGCTCGCGGAGAGCCCAAGATACATCTACAACAACCCGGCCACCTTCCGCCACGATGGCCAGCATTTCACGGTGATCCGCGTCCGTGCTGTCAAGAACATCAGCACCAAGACTTGGGCCGACCTTGATCCCGACAACCGGATGGAGATTTGGTCCTACAAGTGGACCCCCGGCCGAAGCCCGGAAGACCTCGTGCGCACCGGCGAACTGTGGGGTGACATCGGCGTCCCTGTGGTGCCTAAGCTGATGGCTGATGCTGGTGGTCTGATGACCGAGAATCCTGCTACATCGACTGCTGAAGCAGGTCAGCCAGCTACGGAGGTCTTGAGCTAGCTACTATATCTAACCTTGCTGTTTCACACGATCTGATGTTTTAAATCGATACATGGCCGGGAACGGGGACGGGGTACGGAGTTGGCATGGTTATAAATGGCGTTCGGGGTTGGTTTAAGGGTGATGGGCTTCTTTTTTTTCTTTTCTGTATTCACAAGGTAGTCTTGATAGGGATGAGGTCGGATTTCGCTACCAATCCTAAAAATTTACGACTCATTCTGGGATATTCGCAAATATACCTTTTTCTGATTCCTCCTCTGCAGGGTGCCGCTCTTTCACTAACACTACATAGCGCTAAACTCTTGAAAATCCTGAAGTAGCGGTGGAGTGGCACGGTTCATGCATAACCCTAACCCTTGATTTATTTTTCAATCACCAACTTCTCCGCCCAAAATGATAACTCAAGCTTAACTCCATGTCGCATCTTCCGCCCATTCCGACTCCGCCCTCTTGGCCTCCCCTTTGTTTCCCCACCTATAGGGATCTTTGTGTCTTAACTGTTTCGTGGGCTTTATTTTTAGTTGGCCCTGGAGATGCTCTCTGGCTGATACGCTGCACCGACTTTCCGGAACGCAACTTGGCCCTTCTGTTATCTCACTCTTCGCCTTTCGCGACCTGCCTGAACGGGACATGGCTGCAACCTTCTTGGCAGGCCATTGTGGACAAATAACCTCAGTGCTTTTCTTGTTTTGCCACCAGGCCAATGTCGTACACACTTGATATCACATGCTGGCGCACCCTCGGAGTGGCTCTTTTTCAGTTATTCAGCATCAGTCCTCCACTATCAGTGTCACCCATACCCTCCAAAGGGAGTGTCCCGCCCTTCTACGAATGAGGAGGCCACCAGCCAACCCGTCAATATATACAAGAGGGAGGGAAAAAAGCGGTTCTTGAGAACTTATGTGGTGGGCCGCACGGGATTAAGCTGGCTCGGCTGTATTCTCGAAGGTTTTTGATTGGGCTTCTAACCCGGATTTTGACCTTATTTTATATATTTATGTCTTATCAGGCTTGGGGACGGACGAAGCTTCGGGTTCCTGGTTATCAGACTATCGGCTTTATTCTTTATATATTCCTGTCTAGGTTCGTCTGAATATTCCACGATCCGTTCCATTTCAGTTACAGAAGTCAGCGAAGTCACGGTCCCCGACATTGAAACACACCCGCGCTGGAAATATATACAGTCTGATAGTAGGTTTGGGGCCCGTACCCACTATATATGCACATATTTAATGTGCGCATCGATTTAACTCCAATTACCTCTGCGTCCGCATGAATGGATCCCTTCGTACGCCCTCAAAAGTGCTGTACGAGGACCCCGAGTAAGATTAGGGACACGCGCACAGGGGACTTTTCTGAGGCCCCGAAATCTGACAAAGTCCCTCCATTATGGAAAAAACAGACTTCGCCTTCACCGATGCGGCAAAAAAAAAAAAAAAAAGAGAAAAAAGAAGAAAAAAAAAAAGGTTTAAAATCTGATAGTGGAAAGCGTTTCCTGGCATTCCTTAGCAACGCACCATTTTAGCTGTGGTCCCCCATTACTCCGTAAATTGTTGCAGCGATTCAACTGCTCGAATCTGACTTGTTTCTCTCATTTATGTTCCATTTTTTTAACTCCTCATTTATCAAATATCACTTGCCCCATAAGGTCCACGGCCTTGGGCGGGAGTGGTTCGGAGTGAATTCTGACAGTGGGTGATCAATATGCAACAATCGGGGGAAAACTTCCTTTGCATTCACGTATTCGGTATAAGCCGTCGGCTTCGCTTCGTTAAGTTCCTAACTCTTTTAAACACATAAACCCAGCACCGCCAAACAAGGCAACACCGGCTATAGCGATATGAATTGCATCACCCCAATCTGATCTTGCTCTGCTCCTTCCCTGTTGTTTCTGCGCGGGCTTCTGGATCGTTCCTTCTCCGCCATCCCGCGGCTTTTCGCCGGGTTTCCCCCATGCCCATGTATTCTTATTTTTCTTAACAAACCTCAAAAAATCCCTTTGATTTTCTCTCTTCCTCTTCTCTTCCCATCTTTTTTTCTCCTCTTCTGTAAATAGCTTCATTTCTTGATATTTTGCAATATATCACCATATACCCTGAGCTGGTCTGCTTGGATGACTTCATATGCCACCTGTTTCTACTTCCGCCTCTTTGAGCTTGTTGTCACCGTGTTTTGACTTTTCACTAAATCTTGCTGTGACTCTCACCTATTCTTTTTGTGGTCGCATCTTCTCCTAGCCCACGTCTGTTACCTTGATCTGGCCCAATCAGACCGTCAACCAATTTTCTTCTCTCTCACATTTGTATTTCTGAGACTCTGGCTCTAGACGCAGCTGGCGATCTTTTCTTTGTACGGGGTTTTGCTTGGCCTGGCTTGAGACATGGTCACCGCCTAAAGTCTTCCACAGCCACAACTCTTTGTTCTAGCACACACACACACACACACACACACACACACACAAACATCCATCTGATGACGACTTTGCCCTGAAATCCGACAGCCACGGTTCCTGCTTTCTTCACCCTCCGGTGTCTGACTGACTACTCCATGCGCAGCAAGAGACAGAATCCCCGGAAGTTCCGCTGTTCCGGTTCCCCCTCGCCAATCTCAAATATCCTCCTCTTCGCTTTCCCTCTCACTCTTGGCATCTGATTCTCACCATCACACAGTCTGCTCCCTTCCGTCCAGCCCTACGTTTCACCGTCTTTTGACTTTTGTTTTCCTTCCCTTTCTGCTTCTTGAAAATGCCCGAGAGACCGTTGTCAGTGGCGTCATACGCCGCCGGTGCCGGCCTTGCTGCCGTTGCGCTTGTGTATGTCTTTGCGCCGACCTACCTGATTGACGAGTCAAACTCCCGGAAAAAGGCCGCCATTGGCCTCGTCAACGTTGGAAACGATTGCTTCATAAACTCGACACTACAAGCCCTTGCTGGTCTCGGCGAGCTTCGCATATACCTCATTCGCGAGTCTTTCCGTCGCACTGTCGATGGCGCCGCCGTGTACGCCGACCCGATCCCGCTTGAGTCGGGTAAGCCACTACCAGAATGGAAATTGCGCAGTCTCCAAGCCGGAGCCGTCTCAGCGGGCCTCAAGACCATGCTCGACCGCCTGAACACGCGACCGATAACTCGCAAAACCCTATCCCCACGTGAATTCGTTCGGGTTATGGAGGCGTCATTTGGACAATCGATCAACCGCCAGCAGCAAGACGCGCAAGAGTTCCTTCAGCTGGTGTGCGAGAAGCTGAAAGACGAGTATCTTGCCGGACAACGATCTCGTCGCAACGCTCGCCGGAAGATTGCTCTGCGCGCAAGCTCGGCCTCGCTTGTTCAAAAGCTTCCCGACTCCAAGAGCACAGCCCCGACCGCCGAAACCGCAACCACCGAGAACTCGACCGGTTTCAACTCTATGATCCCTCCCGACTCCCCGCCTCTCCCCGCCATTACCGACCCTACCGAACTTGCCCTGTATTCCGACGATTCCGAGAACGGATTTCCCATGGACGGCGAGCACGAGTCATACTATACATGTCAGTCTTGCGGGTATTCCACCACACCCCGCAAGGAGGCCTTCTGCATGCTCACTCTCAACGTGCCGCAAGTGCCCGCAACAACTCTCAACGCCTGCTTTGATGGCATGTTTAAGACTGAACACATTGAAGACTACCGATGCGAGAAGTGCCGTCTATTGTACGCCGCCGAACAGATCGAGGCCGAGATTTCTTCCTTGAAAGCGACCGACCCTGCCGCCAGCGCGAAACGTGCCGAGGACCTTGCCAGACTGCGTGTTGCCATTTCTGAAGACCCGGAGACTGCCGTCCCGGAAGACCTGGTTCTGCCCGACACCTCCAAATCACCCCTGCGCACCATTGCCCGCACCACGCGCCTCATTCGCTTCCCGCCCGTGCTCGTCGTTCACCTGTCGCGGTCAATCTTCTCGCAGACAGCATCGCAAAAGAACCTAGCCCGTGTGACCTTCCCTGAGCTTCTCCCTCTTGGCGGCCTGTCCGACCCCCACAAGTACAAACTGATCTCCATTGTCACCCACAAAGGTGGCCACGCTTCCGGCCACTATGAATCCTTCCGCCGCCAGTTCCTTTCGCACGAGCCCTTCACCAACCCGCTCCGCGAATCTTCCGTGTATGCTGGTACGACCGTTTCTGCTGCCGCATCGGCTGCCGCGTCGTCTGCCCCCTCATTCCGCTCTCCCCACAGTCCCGCGTCCTCTGCTAGCACACCCGCCTCCCTAGACATCCCCACACCGGATCTGGCCAAATCGTCCCCGTCACTAGCTGGCCCCGATATCTCGACTTTGTCTCTGGAGTCAACTCTGCCCAGCGCTACGCGGGCGGCCCTGAATGGAGGACTAGGCCTTGAATCCCGATCATTCGGATCTGGATCGTCCTCTGCATCTATGCGCTCCCGACTCTCCCTCTCGACCGGTGGCCCCGGTACCAACTCACCTGGAAACCCCACCCAGTCCACTCCATCTCCGCCGGCTGCGACCACCTCCACCACTAGAACAAGCAGCCCGGCTCCGCGGGCGCTGAAGCCGGCGCAAGTGGCAGCCGAGCAGGCCAAGGCTGTGCGCAAGAAGAAGCGCAATGACAAGCTGTGGTGGCGGATTAGCGACGACCGTACGCGTCAGGCCAAGACCACCGAGGTACTCTCGATGGAGAAGGAGGTGTATCTCCTGTTCTATGAGATTGTGCGAGATGAGTCGGCGCTATAAGGCTTCACTTTCCTTTCCTTTTTTTCTTTCCTTCTTTCTCTCTTCTTGATTCTGATGTACATATTTCTCCTTTCTTGATGCATTTTGCTGGCGAGCTCATGTCTTGCATATAGATGATATTCATTTTTTTCTAGCATCCTTGGTGTTCGTGTTCTGAGCGTTTTCGTTTGCATTGCTTTTTCCGCACTGCGGATTGTTTTATATAAAAAAACCCTCTCTTCATGATGCCGTCTTGGATGCCTTTCGTTTACTTTCTTCTTTCTCCTTGGGTTGTGTGTTTGACTCCCCCGGATAGATGCATGCGCCCACGCATGAACATTAGCATTGGAATAGACAGTTGAAACCTTTTTTTCTCTCTTTTTTTGCGTGTCTTCTTGACAGAGAATATGTGTTTCTTTTTTTGTGTTAAAAAGATTGCAGTTTTTAAACCGCCACAAGTTTGAGGAAACCCACATACTGAAGGAAAAAAAAAAGGTGACAGAACAATACTCCCAACCTGCACGCCGCGTGTAGACCCAATGTATCCCAAATCAGTCAACCACATTAGCAACCCCCCTCCCTGCCGGATTTCCACATCTCCTCCATTATACACACACGAGAAGAGAGAGAAGAGTTTCGGGGCTCTGGCTCAGTTTCTCAAGTCAACTTCCCATCTCTAAAAAAATGATTGAAAAAAAGAAAGAAAAGAAAGTGTGCCGTTGTTGAATGGCATAGAGAACCGAACATTAAAAAAATAATCGTAATTCCCAAAAAAAGAGGACTCGGGAAAGGTCATGCTCTTTGAAAAGAAGAGGGGAGAGAAAGGAAGGACCAGAAAAAAAGGACGCGAAACTCCAGAAACTATCTTGGGACTTTTCGAAGGAAAAGAAAACAAACGGGATTATTGCGATGCAATCGACGCAGTCTCGGCGATCAGGCCAGTGGTGCCCTGGCCGAGCAGATCCCGCTCAATCTGGACGGCATCCGGCCCATTGACATCCTTCCGCAGGGCGGCCGCAGCGGCCGCCTTGGCGGTGTCGAAGCGCCATAGCCCGCCGGTCTTGTCAGCGTCGCCGTTGGAGGCAATGCCGACAGTTGCGGCGAGAGAGGCCAGCACGGGGTCGGCAGTGGGGTCGGCAGCCGCGGTGAAGAAGCGGCGGTTCCAGGGCTCGCCGGCGGCGATTTCGCGCTTGCGCGCCGCTCTCTGGGCCTGCTCAATACGGGTCTTCTCGGCGCCAACAGCGTCGAGGTCGCTGGCCAGGATAGCGGCAGCCACCTTGGCCCAGGCGCGGCGGGACTCGAGCGGGTGCTGCTCCTCGACCGGCGGCACGGTCAGCGGGGTGGTTTTGGCGGTGCTGGAGTCGTAGGTCTCGACGAGAGTGTTCTTGGAGTTCGTCTTCGCCGGACCGGCGTAGATCTCAAAGGCCTTGGTCCACTGGCCGGTCACGTTGCAGATCACTTGGCGCTCGTTGCCGGTGCGGTATAGAGTGGCGGTGACGCTGTTCTTCTTGCCCGACAGCCAGCCCCGGCCGCTGTAGTCGATCTTGGCAGTGTATCCCGACGAGCTGGTGATATAGGAGGACGAGTCGAGTTCCACGAAGGGAGCACCGAAGAGCAGGCCCTCAATGTGGAGGGAGGGGAGGGTGATAAGGTAGGTCTCCGGGGCGGACGGACCTTTGGGCGAGGCGGGGATGGTCAGGACGGCGTGGCCGATCTGCTTGACGATGATGGTATTGGAGAAGGTAGCCTTTTGAGCATTGAAGCCTTCCAAACGCAGTCCGGTCGGCAGATGGGTGATGCAGTAGGCGGTGGTGGGCGGGTGATGGCTCACTTGCTCGCTCACCAGCTCAGTAGTGCCGACGGTGGGGTGCTCCCACTTCCCCAAAAACAGCTCGCCCAAGAACGGATTGAGCGGCTTCTTCTCGTTTCCGTACTGCTCGCTGCGACTCGCGTACTGCTGTTTCAAAGTGGACAGGAACCAGCGCAGCACCAGCATGGCACGGCGTTCGGCATCGGGCTCGTTGGCGGGGGCGGCGAAGAGTTCGGGGTGGGCGCACCAGTAGGCGCTGAATTCGGTCAAACTGGTCCCGGAGAGGATGAAGGGAGGGGCGGTAAGAGACGAGAGGTCGCCGTTGAAGCTCGCGATGGACTGTGAGGGGAGACAGAGTGTTAGAGAGGGATTGGTATGCATTGGCCCCGCGCGCGGAGCTGTAGTTTGGCGGACGTAGGCGGATGAACGAGGGCGCACGGCCTCTAGACACAAACAGCTAGCAGGCCTACCTTTACAAACGCCGTCCAGCTTGAGCTCGAAGCGGCAGAAGCGCCCGAGGCTGGGGCTGAAGAAGACATTGTGTCAAGGTTGTTTATGCGAAGATGGCCGTCGGGCTTGAGGGGGGAAGTGTCGCGTGTCTCGGGGGAGGCGGGGCGACAAGAAAGCGGAAGAGTCCTCGACAGGGAGCACGTGTGGGAAGAGGAAAAAGAAAAACAGAAGAGTGAAATGTGAACTGAGTGGACACTGCGAAGAAGGAATAGGGGATGGGATATAAGACAAGACGACAAAAAGGGTGAACACGACTTATATTGGCCGAAAAAAGTAGTCTCGTAAAATGAAGATAAAGATTCCGGGCACAACGGACGAGCTTAAGGTCGCGTGCAATGACGAGGTAACGACGATCCTTTCCTTTTTTCAGGGTCCAAACACACCCCCCAAAAATGAAGGTTCGGGGATGCCAAGGTTCGTTGTTGGGCTGAATTTAGAGTATGTGGGCGGCCCAAGGAACGCAAAAGAAAGAAGCACAGCACACACACTCTCTGCAGCGCACAGATCAAGAAAGAGGCCTGCGGAACCGTATCCGTATCCGGCTGGGCCTATAAAAAAAAAAGAGTGTTGTTGTGGCGATTTGATATAGGGAAGAAAGCGTTGACCCGGAAATGCGTGAGGGCGAAGGGGGTTGAAAAGAAAGGGGAAAGGGAAGAAAAAAAGAGAGGATCACGAAGATGAAGAGGGGAGAAATAAAAGAAGACGACGAAGAAACAATTACGTGAGGGGAAAGAGGAGGACACTCTGGAACAAGAATAGTCGAGATGGGGAAAGAGCGACAACAAGAGACACGACGGTTGTAACTTCCGTAAGTTCTGGGCCTTGGTCTAACCTTAAGCCTGGTGGAAAACCGCTAAATGCATTCCTCCTCGCTAGATGCATATATGCACTTAGACAGACCACACACTCTCGCCTCGGGGTTTCTACCTCCGAAAGATCTCCTTCACCACATTTCTGTCGGCTTCTCTCTCTTCTGTCTTTCGTGGTTCTCTTCTGAATGCAAAGGTCTCACTCTGACACACACACCCACATAGTCGCGTGTCAACGCATCCTGACGTGCATATGGTTGGGCTTCATCCTCTCCTGGAAATACACGCCCATCTATCCCCGCTCAAGTATATATTCTTGACTCCCAGCTTGTTTCCCAACAATGTCAAGCGCCACAAACAACCACGTACGCTCACTCGCCACACATCATTCCAGGACATATGTCGCCCCCCACATATCTCCCACCACCATCACCATGACGCCGCCTAAACTTCATTCACACGCCGATCTTACACACACACCGGTCAAAAGAGAGCCATTTTCTCTTTCTCATCCGTCAGTTCGAGCTAAGTCGGTATGGATATATGAAATAGTATACAAAAAGGAACGAGTAACCAACGAACAGAGAGGACACACAAAAGAAAAAGAAGAAAAACCTCAGTTGGCAGAAAAGATGGCCGGACCACTCCCAGATGACGCCGTGGCATTTACATGTGACAAAGTATCCATGTTACAAGGTTATAGAAGAGAGAAAAAAAAAGGTGGTATAGGATGTGACAGAAAAGAAAAGGAACCAGAAGAGAGGAGAAAAAAAAAAGGAGAAACAAGGAAGATACATGCTGCTACCAGACTGCTGGTTTATGTGCGCTGAAAATGGAAATTAAAAAAAGCGAGTCCGCCAGACCGGACGGATCATGGATGGCTCTGAATGAATGGACGTGGAATGCGACTAGAAAGAGACCAAGAAAAGAGGGAACGAAAAGAAACCGAGAGGAGGCGAGGCGCTCTCATCCACGGCACTCTTCAAACAGCCGGTACGCCAAATCTCCATTGATACCAGACATCATCCTCCTCGGCGCCTCCTTGCCAACCACCATCCACGGCGCCGTGGTACATACACCGCGCGCCACATCGAGCGACCACGCCAAACACCGCCGCCCGCCGGTCCGGTTGCACAGCTCCAGACACCGCTCGGCCGAGCGAACGCCCGAGTACTGGCGCGTAGACCCGGCCTCCAGATGTGGCCCAACATAGTCACGGCCCGACCGCATCGGCAGCCCGCGGAACTCGTCCGCCGACGGCCCGCCAAACGTCGTCCACACCTCCGACCACACCGCCGGCTGCTCGTCGTGCTTGTACAGCCGGCCCACCAGGTCCATGGCCTCCGCAGTCTTCAGCTCGTGGAACGACACCAGCGGCGCGCAGAAGTGCTCGCTGCGAATCCGCGTGTCGAACGGCGCCTCCCCGTTAAAAAAGTGGCTGAACCGCTCGTCTAGATGCACGCCCACCTGCTGCAGCGTTGTTGCTATCAACCGGTCGCCCCACGTCTCCGTCAGCGCTGCCACGTGCGCCGATGCCACCACGTCGCGGCGCGACAATAACCGCTTGACCGCCGCTGCTGACAGAATGATTGCCGAGCCGCCGTGGGCAAAGCGCGCCTTGTAGTCGCCGACAGCATTGCCCAAGTAGTGGGGCTTGCTGGAATCCAGATGCGACAGGAACTTGCGCAGAGTTGCTGATATCACATATGTGTCGTCGTCAAGAATGGCGTACCACTTTTTGTCTGGCATGGTCTTATAGGCAAGTTCCAGACCCCAGATGAACTATGCCAAGGAAGTTTGAGTTAGTTTGGGGGAGGCGGTCCTGCTCTCTGGCAAACCAAGCAGCTAGCTGTCACATCTGGGACAGAGGGATGGAGAGAGGGGGAGGTTGTTTATTTACCTTGAGCGCATCAAGCTCCCAGCCATACTTCTTGCCAATGGAGATGGCCAGGTCGTCGTCATCATCGATGATGGCGTTCCTCAACGTCATGTACATGCGCTGGCGGTCCGTCTCGCCGTGGCGCACGACGGCGTCCTCGGCAAGCATGCCGCCCACGGCATCGTGGATGGCCACCTCGTTGAACATGTGGTTAGCCGGCCGGGAAAAGTCGGCCACCACCACAAAGCGGCGGCTTTCGTCGGCCAAGGTGAGATCAAAGGCGCTTAGTTGCGGGCCGAGACGGGCGCGGGTGCCAAAGCCGGTCTTGAAGAGCATGCCGACATCTTTCTTGACGTTGATGGGGTATGCGCCGGGTGTCCAGACCCACGAGTCGCGCAGCGGGCCTCCGGCCTGGGTGAAGTAGCGGGATATGCGGCCACGGTGGAAGCGCACGGCCAGTGATACAAAGTTGTCGTCGGGAAGAAGAGCTAGAAATAGATTGACAAGTAAGAAGCCGAAAAAGCCGATGACGGCATAGCGCCGGATATTCCTCCGCCGTATTATCATGGCGGGCAAGCTGAGGAGAATCGATAGGGCCCACGGAAGGGCCCCCGAGCGTGTGGCGGGATAGCGGTGGTTATACTGGTGGTGGTGCGATGGATGCTGAGGCGGGCTGCGAAAAGTGAGGATCCTGGGAAGATACATAAATGAATATGTGTGTATGTAGGTATGTTGTGTAGCTTGAAGTGCGGTGTGGATGATCAGGCAGTCGCAATGCGATCGATATGAATTCGGGTGAGATCCGTTTCACAAAATCACACAGCTATGCGGCTTGGTTGGTCGGTGCTGAACTCCGAGATCAACGGAGGGGAATTGGGAAGCAAGTGGGGGGTTGAGAGGGAAATGAAAGAAGAGAAAGATCTAGAGAGAGGACAGAAATTAAAAAAAGAAACATACAATAAAAATCCCCCCCAAAAAGAATACGGTTAAGCGATGAAAGAATGCAAAAGAAAAAGAGAAAGAGAGAGCCTTCCCAAAAGGTACCGAAACCCCGGAGAAAAAATTAAGTAGACGAAAGGCACAGACAGAGACAGAGACAGGTAAACAGCTTGCAGGGAGAAAAGGGGCAAAAGCGAAGAATGAATGACGAAGTTGGGGAGTGAGTGAGTGAGTGAGTGAGTGAGTGCCCTGCGATTTATGTTCCCTTTCGCTAGGGACTTGATATGTCGGGAATTCAGTCGCGTCTGGGGGGCAATAACAGAAGAGAAAACAAGAAGCGAGAGGAGGGAGGGAGATAACTGCGAATCGTTACGACGAGCTCATTGCATGGTGAGACAACAGAGAGACGCCGGTGGGTGGTGAAGAATCATGGGAGGGAGGGATATAGCAGCGATGAAGAGATAAAAGGTTGTTGGATGGATAAGGCAAGGCCAGAGAAAAAAGAAAGGAAAAAAGAACGTTTGATGCCAAGGCCTGATGGCGGGTCCCCTTGTCGTCAATCTTCCTTGTTATATGATAGCGCGGCTTAACTTCTCTGGTTCGTCGAATGCGGCAAGCAACCAGGTGGCTTCGGTGACACGATAACAGCGAAAGCTAAATTGAGGAGAGAAGCAGAAGAAGGGGGGAGTAGGAGGCACGAAAGTTCCGACGCTGTGACACTCGTATCACTAGGACCGGTGGTGTGTGCGTGTGTGTGTATGGCCAGCGGGGGTGGATTGTGTGTGTATCCGGCGTGCACAGATGGAGGAGATACACGGAGTACGATGCTTTTTTTGACAGGTGGTGTAGTGTGACGAAGGGGCAGACCGCAGCTATGGCCTATATGCACGGAGTAATGTAGGTAATGTGTAATTTTCTCGAAGCACGGGGTGGAGAGCGTGGATTGTGGAATATACAGGGTTAGAAAGGCTTGAGGAGAAAAGGAGATGAGATGCAGAAAAGGGAGGAGACACTCATATCCAAAGAGAGAAACGAACGACGAATGTGAAAGGGAAAAACCAGAGAGCACGAAAGTCTGGATACGAGAAAATGCCAGCGCAAGACCAGAAAAGAAGAAGAAGGATTCATTCAGGGGTGGATGAGAAAAGGAAGTCAAGGCGCAAAAAAAAAAAAGACCACAAAAGAAACCGCATATATAGGGGCGGAGAAATATCACTGACGCCGGAGAGCCGCAGACAGCAGAAGCCGAAAAAAAAATAGAGAGAGAACTGGAAACGATGGAAGAAGAGGAAATAAAGGACCATCCGATAGAATAATCAAGCCCTATTGGGGAGGAAGCCGTACCCCGTATGCGGGATAGATGAATATATTGAATTACCGGGATATATCTGAAGCTTCGAAGCATTTTAACGGGATATGCTTGTATCTGATTGAATGCTTATAACGGGTTAGCCGGAAAGGAAAGCACACCCGAGAGAGCCGCACCTTCCCATTTGAGGATTGAAGACAGACGGCCTCGCGGAAACAGTGGCTGACGTATCGAGGCTGAAGTTGACTCCGAAGACAAGACAAGAATGCTTGATTGCAAACGAACGTGCTCTCGTCCAGGAGTTGCAGCCAACCAGAAACACCATGTCCGCAGGGGGGGAGAAGGAAATTCAGGAGGCCAACGAGGAAAATCACCGCATTAGCTGGATTACTACTGATGAACTGCTCTTAGGGAGACCGACTATCAAATCTAATCATATACGAAGCAACGAACTCCATCACGAACAACCTCCAATCTTGATCCCAAACGCTCCAACCTAAAACCCGCGTGTATCGACCCCCGGATAATTGGGGACTGCTCTGCGAGGCTAACGGCTTTTCGGCAGCAAAGGAAGCAAGCCAAACAAGCCATAACCAGATATATTTCTCCATTCCTGGCCGGCCCCATGGCTTTTCGTCTCCGCTCTTTGTCACCTCTGTTATATTCATTCCCCTGTTCCCCTTTTCCCCCCTTCTTGACCCCTTTTTCTGCTCGCCTTGAACAACCAGAAGTGTTGGATTTGATGCCAACGGCCAAAAGCTTGCTTCATGCATCACTGCAGCCGAACGCTGGACAGACAACCGACAACCAACCCGCCAAGCACGAAAGGCTGGCCAACTGGGTGATATCTTCAATACTGCCGTTTCCCGCCTCCAACGCCAAAGACAAACGCCGTGTCTCGCCTGCACTCAGCTGGGAAGAGCCGCAACAGGCGGTTGTTCATCGTGAGACTGTGGCTCGTGTTGTCCCGTTGTGGCTAACTGTGGCTCGCTTGTTTAAAAAATAAAAAAATATAAAAATAAAATAAAAGGTTCCTGCCCTAGAAAAACACGGAAACGTAAGGTGCCCCTGGATAACGCAGTTGGTTAGTTCGGGGCTGTTGATAATGCAGGAACGAACAGCCGACCGCAATTGGGCAACTTCTAACTACTGTAGTCGGCCAGCCCTCGATACTTAAATCAGAGCATTTCACCCAAGATAACGATCATTGAGTGTTGCATGAGACAGAAAAGTCGTACACTATTGTATCGGCCAAGCAGAAAAAGATCGTGTTCTAACAAATAAAGAACGAAAAAGAAATCAGATAAACGCCATGCTCGCCGATCTCAGAAACCCTAGAAACCCTCCCAGGAATATATCACCACGTCAAAAGCCCACCATCACCACCCCAGCGAAGCCCAAGTTTATCCCAATAGGATAGGAAACCAAGGCCAAGGAATAAAAAAGAAAAGAAAGGGAAAACAAAGGAAAAAGAAAGGAAAACAACTCAAATAACAGAACAAGAGTGAAAATATGAAAAAAGAAAGCGGATATAGAAAGAGATGCAAGAGAAATGGAGAAAACACACTCAGAATCAGAAAGAGAAAGAGAGGCCCCTCACTTCTCGCTCAACCCCCGCGACGGCGTCAGCTCCTCCGTCGACGAGTCCGTGCGCGCCGTGGTCAACCGGTCGTCTTTTACCGAGTCCGCCCGCCCATACCGCACATCCAGCGTCCGGACCTCCAGCACCCCGGCCACCGGCGGTGTGGGCACACCCGCCTCGCCCGACCGCCGCGCCGGCGTGACGATCCGGCGCAGCCCACTGCCGGTGCTCGTGCGCGGCACCGCCTCGGCTGTCGCCTCCAGCCCCGGTCCCGGCGCCTCCTCGTCGTACGCGCCGCTGCGCCGCCGCCCGTACCGCGACGACACGTCGTCTTCCTCCTCGTACATCATCTCGTCGATCTTGTGCTCCGCCGTGATCGTCACCGTCGTGCCGAACCCGGTCAGGCTGGCCGGGCCCAGTGGGATGCCGATGATGCTGCGCCGCGCTGTCGATGCTCCGGTACCGGCCGGCGAGCGGGACCCTAGCGGGAACCCTGCGCTGCGACCACGGGCGGTCCCGCTGGCCGCCGTGCCGCGGAGGCTGTTGGGGAACAGTTTCATGAAGATCGGCCGCAGAGGTGGGATCGACACGCAGACGATGCCTAGGGAAAGCTCAACCACCGACCAGATCAGCGACGAAACTAGGTGGTCTGCATGTGAAGTTAAGTGTTAGATGATGGTATAGTCCAGGACAATCTTGAAGCTACACGAACTTGGGGGGGAACTTACAGGTCACGTCAATACCCGTGAGCGAGTGTAGGAAGCCGATTCGGATGATGCTGGCGATGCAGGCGCTACACATTGAAAACTTTGGTTAGTTGACAAGGCCTAATTCGCGAGTAGTTATTGCAGATAGGCTCCCGCGTTTCCAACTTCCAGAAAGCTTGAAGGGTAACTCACAATCCACCCAAGACAAACAGGATGCACAGAACAAGCTTCTGGCGTCTGGGTAGCTTCAACCGCCAGAAATGGCCCAGCGGCATCGTGCACACGAGGAGATCGGTAGCGACGTTGATCGCCGCGCTCGCGTACAGGAAGTTGACATAGGGGTAGCAGTGCGCCCCAGTCGCGGTGAAGTCCCAGGCGGCGTGCACGGGGCTGCACTGGAAGATGGTGGCGAACACCGACGCGACGCAGAACAGCACGGTGAACGCCGACGTGGCGTAGATTAGCCGCCGCAGGTTCTCGTCGGGGAAGATACGCCGGTACAGCACCATGATCGAGAGCTTGGTGAAGCAGATGGCGAAGGCGTACATGACTTGCGCGACGAACATGAGCTATACACGGGGGAGGTGAGCAGACACGCTGCGTTAGGTGGCCGGTCCTAAATGATGCTTCTTCTCGCGGGGTTCGGGCTTCTTACCTGGACACATCTCCGGACCGTGGGGATGATGGTGACTAACGAAAGCGTCCACACATGTTGACCGAGGCCAAAGTTCAGAGCTGGATGATAAGGGATAACAGCCATGTTAGTTAGACTGTGTGGTCGCCGAGTTTGCACTCAATTCCTGACTCGGTGGCTGCCACCCTGGGCGAGCATATCCAAAGTTGACCGACCACTAGAACTGTCTGTAGAAGAACGAACCTGCTAATGATACTCCACACACTCCGATTGTGAAAAGACTAGCGGTAACAATAAGACCTTTACGAACAGACACAAACAGAACGTTAGTCTTCAAAAACTCGATACCACCCCGTTAATACACTTCAGAAAAGAGCACTCACCATCCTCAAGGAACAGCCCGCGGTTCGCACTCGTTCTTACACCAGTGCGTAGGGCCACGACAATGCTGACGACGCATATGGCTGTGATATTGAGGCCGAGGACGACTTTAGTGTTCTTGGACGTGTTGGTGAGGTCGATCGAGGCGATCATGTCCGGAGTTACTAAGGGGTTATTGGACATCTTGGGAGAGAGAGTGCCTCCAACAGGAGGGCTTTCTGGCGTTTTTCGCCGAACTTAGATGCCGTTCTTCGTGGGAAATCAAGTGCTCAAGTGGAACGTTTAGGCATATAGCAGAGTAGTGGGTTTGGTGACAGTTGTTGGCGAATCTGGTCTTATTGAATAAAATCCAGAGGCTTGTTACAGCGCTGGGCCGAGATAAAATTGTGAGACGAAAGAAGGTGTAACCGAAACCGAGTTGGGAAGAAGCTCAAGAAGAAGGAGAGAGTGCGAGAAAGGCATAAGGCCAGGGAAAGGAGCCCAGAAAGAGTGAATAGACCAGACGGCAACCGACAAGACGGGGGAACAGAGCGTGTAAGTACTTGTGATAAGCGGACACAGAGAATCCGGTCAACCACGGCAGACAGCAAAGTGGGAGCGGAAGCAAAAGAAAAAACCACGAAAAAGGAAGAATCAATGCATGTCTGAAGGGGTCAAGAAAAGGAACGAAAGGGCCCCAAAAGAACAAGTTCTAGAGACAGAAGGAAAGCTGAGCGGCAGAGGCAGGAAAAAGGAAAACACAAAAAGAAACCAAGCCGAAATATCGAGCGAGGACATGCGGTGTACATATAATATACTAATAAGAGAGATAGATACGCAGAGAGAGCGTGTGTGAGTGAGAGGCCAAGAGGCCAAGATAGAGTGCGCCCGGACTATCCACAGTAGACTCGGTGTTAGAGTGGACTAGTGGGCGGTTGGAAGAGAGAGAGGAGAGAACCAGAGGAAAAAGCAAGCAAGTGGAAATAACAGGCAAGGGATAAATAATAATGGGTGCTCTTTGAAAAATGGTGACAAGACAGGACAAGTGGAAGAGAGAGTGAAAGACGGGATGTAAGTGCGCTAGACTTTGCGTGTTAGTGATGATCACCGCGGCTGAGCGGGAAGAGCAGGGTTTCGAGGGGGGTGAGGAGAGTGTGTGTTAGGAGGGTCACATATATATCGTTCAGGAAGGAGATCGTGGCAGTCCGGAAGAGATGGTAACCCAAGAGGTATGGAGATAGGAAGAGATCGCTGGTGAAGACAGGCCTGCGAGGGTGAGAGGCAGAGAGACACACACCGAGTCTGAGAGAAAAACGACGAGAGGCCTGAGAACTTCCCACCACCAGCAAGATCATCCTGGTCCGAAAGCATCCCTCAACCCACCAAAGGCCAAATCCCGCGCCCAGGACATGGCACACAGCTACCGTCAGGCCTTAGGGGGAGAGGAGTGACTCGTCGACCCAATACAGGTAAACATCACGACACATCGCCCTACAGAATCCACACCAGTATGACCAGATACTGTACACCCTAGAACAAGTCCAATAACAGCGCAAAAGACAAAGAAGAGAAAAGAAAAGTCACGTCAGCACAGGTGTAAGCGTGAGTCCAAGCGGGTTTTTCCTTGGGTCTTTGTGTGTCCAATCTGTTGCTCTCACGCCATGGATATAACTGGTCTCCATAAGAACCTCTCCAAAAAGCACACACATGAGGCGAAGCCCAAGACTTGGTAGAACGGCAAGGCCTAGTGGCGCGTTCAGAAACAGATTCAAAAAGCGAGAGAGGCAGGCCGGGGCAAAAGGGGGCAAAAGGAAAAGAGGGAGGACGCGGGAAGAAAAAAAAGGTATCACATCACCAAAACGAAGTTCACAAAATCAAAAGAAAGCAAGCAGAAAGAAAGAAAATACAGTACATGTTCCATGTCTGGCCTAGCTGGGAATAATAAGCCATAAGCCAGACTAAATCTCGCCCGCCCACTTCACAGACGCAAAAAAAAAAAAAGGAAAGCAAAACAGATTTTTTTCCCCCGGCCTCAGCTCCAGGTCACATCGAGTAGACTCCGGGCTTGAGATACAGCAAAGATCGGCGACCACAGCGTGCTTGCTTTTCCTTTTTTACCGTGAACATAATAGTGCGAGTAATAGCGCGGTATCGTGATAGCTTTGTCCGCGGCCGCCGTTCTGGTGGCTTCAACCCACGAACTGCCTTCTTTCAGACCCGAATCCTTGTCGGAGGAGCAGCAGACAGACACCTTCACCACATTCGCCGCCAGCTGAACCTTGTGGGGACCGGAGAGTCGATTTCTGGATGCTCGGCAGGGAACAAGGGGCCTTATCGAAGAGCCCTGACCTCGATCACTTGAATTACTGTGTCCCTGCTTCGACCCCCAACCCCAGATCGCCGGGCGCCGAGGACGAGGAGCAAGCGGATGGACGAAAAAAAAAATGGAATTCCGATGGCGTGCTAAAAAAGAAAGAAAGAAAAACGCCCACCAATTCAGGATATGCCCGGAAGATACGAGCGAGATGCAGGAACGTGTTGATAGAGTGGAGAGTAAGAGTAAGTGTCTTTCGCGTTCACTAAAGAGAAATGAAAAAAAAGGACAGAGGAAGGGAGAGGGCGTGGAAATTCCGGCAGAGTGGAGAGGGAGACAGTGAGGCAGACGAGCTTGTCAAGCCAAACTATCTATCGAGTCGTCGGGATACGAGAGTCCCGTAGAAGGCGAACGAGGCGCTTAGGAGGTTCAACAGCAGCCTCAGCGAAACCAGTGGAAGAGGATGGCGTCGAGCAGTATTGGTGGTTGAGAACAAACACCCTTCTATGTTGAGAGGGGCCGCGTAACGAAGGAAAGCGATGTCGGTAGTGAAGTTCCTCGTATCAAGCCAGGATGGATGATAGTCGACTCTGAGTAAATCAAGACATGATGCGATGCATGCTATGCATACACCACATAGCAGTTCCCCAGCCCGGGCGAAGCTTGGACGCGCGATTTGGCATTCACTTATACCTATCACATTTTCCCTTGCCGGAATATAGGCGCGTCGAGGGAGGGGAGAAACAAGCAGTGTCAGGATCGCGGCTCTGCCACGTTCTTGCGAGAGAACTGCTGTCTCACCACTTCGGCGGGCTGGTGAGCTCTGGCCCTTGTAGGTATCGTAGGCCCTACCTTTCTCTGTATCAGTTGAGAAGAAACAGAGCACAAGGTCCTGTGCATCGCCGATCACCACTCTCCACTTTCACCCACTGACCATCCATCCCCATTCTCCGGGTGGCCCCTGCATGGAGGAGCGAGCACAAGTCAGCCTGCAGCCCCACCCAAAACTTTCTTAACTCAACCCTCCGCTTTGACAGAACACACTTCCCTGCACCTGTTTTACTCTCCTCCGGAGATCAGCTCTTCCTGGCTGGATAGGGTCAATAGCGCCTTGTTGGTATAGGCCCGTTTAGGAGATAAAACAACGGGGGATTTCTTAGGTAAATCGGAGAGGGGAGAGGGGACCGTGTGGTTTTCAATAGTTCGGACAGCCTCCTTTTATCTAGTTGCATCATTCAGGTTCGCTGGTCCAGGAGAGGGAGATGGCAGTGATTCGTTAAATCCGGGTATGGTGAATTCCCACGAGGTAAGGCGAAGGGGACCGAAGGAATACGGGAGATGGATTCAAGATGCCTCCCTTCGAGACAGAATATCTGATAGTCACACTTGTCGGGTTGTTACAGACTGTGGCAGTTGTCAAACTTCGCTAGGAAGCAAGTTACGGGTGTAACCAGCTGGCGCCCAGCCCGTTGGCACACACTTTCCAAGTGGGAACAGTTGCCAGCGACTGTCAAGAGCGCGTTTCAAACCTCATCTCCTAGCTCCTCCAGAATCCAGAGTACGTATTCCGTCCAAATTCTGCATGTCCCACGTTCCTAGCCTAGACACAATTAGTTCTGAATAGTTTCATTCCTAGCTGTTGAACAGATGAATCCTCCATCATTTTCCCCTGGCCCTCAAATAAGCCATTTCAGGCGTGAAGCTTTGCAATGCTCACCACATCTCCTTCGCTTTCTCTCTCTTCCTTAAAGCGATTTTGTTGGTCGCATCTCGATCTATCTGGCTTCCTGGTCCGGGCGTTTCTTCACCACCGACATCCGGACGCATTGTCTGGCCTATCCTGCAACCTGCCTCCAGTATGTCCAGTACTGAACTGTAGGTACATTGTACGGTACCGTGATAACAAACATTTCCAGAGCTTGGACAAGTCTTTCACTCGAAAAGGGGGCGTGCATGAGTGTGGCTTACCACTATTTCCGGGTATCAATCGCGCACAACCCATTTCAACTTCCCCGACCCGTCCGTTCACAGCCTGGTCTGGACACTTGTGTCCCCAGCGCGCCGACCGTCTGTGCTCTGAGGGTTTTCTTACATCCAGTCGGGCAGTACATAGATGATAGACCCCGAGCCTCTTCTCCGCCAGCTTCACAGGGGTCGGCGCAGCTTCTGACTTCCCGTTTTTAGTTTGGCCATATCTCCGCGTCTGGGCTCTGTTTCCTTTGCCCCCATTCGCTGTTGTTTGCTCGCTTCGGAGTCCAAGAAACCGCGTTGGCTCCTGTTTGCTTTGCAGACTAGATGGTAAGTGGAATAGGCCCTCACGAAGGGAATTAATTGCCTATCACCCGAACTCACAACGCTGAACTGACCTATCTGATACCTATAACTACCTTCTGATATCACTCAGTCTATTCCTCTTTGGCCGTTTGTCCCCCTTGGTAAATGAGCCCAACGCCGATCTCTGTTCAGCTTGAGTTCGGTAAACCTGTCAGCCAAATTTCGGCACACTGCAGTGGCTGGTAAATATCGATGGCCTCTTTGGGAATCTTGTCCTCGTTGGCACTTCTGGCCAAAACAACTCAGATCGAAGAGATATATTGCTCCTAGTCCGGCCGTGGTGATGACGATATGGCCGTGGTATCCAGCTGAATGCCGGGCTCAGGTTCCCTTGATTCTGTCAACTCCCACCGTCACTTTAACAGTCAAGCCTGTCTGTCCTTTCCCGCCACAGCGTAGCACCGTAACCAGTCACATTATGCAACTGCAACTCTGTCTGTCTCACAGTGTGACACCGCCCCCAACGCCTCGTTTGTTCTTTAAGCACTGAAATGCCAGAGTTGACAGCAAATGATCAGCACAGCTAGCTTTCTTTCTTTTTGTCTGACAAATCACCAGCTGGCACACTTTCCAAGTCTTCCAATGCAGTCCATTTCCTTGGTCACTTCCACTGCTTGGCTCAGGGAACATGGGAGACCGTCCCGCTTCCAAGAACAACGGCCACATATATGGACGCCCTCCCCCTCTCCCTTTGACAGCACGGGAGGCATTGAGAAAGACATTCAGAGCACTACCCGCACGCCAGTGCCACCGTGTAAAACACGGCCTCCTTCATCTTGAGTCTCCCACGTGTGTTGTGACACCGTCTGGTGCTCCTAGAAAAGTGCAAGGCGCTGTTAGTGGCAGCAACGACTGTACTGTATAGTGCTGCCCGAGAGATAGAGGCCGAATGTACTATCGGGGGGGCCAAAGTTTTCGCCCCCCCTTTATATCCTGTGGATCCCCAATAGGTCGGAGTGCATTGCAGTACGTTGCAAACGTATGTCAATACACATAGATACTGCCCAGCGGTGAGCATTTGGGTGTATAAGTAAATGCATATAAATGCCTTAATGAGCTAGTAAAAGACCTATAAAAGGACGACGTCCGCCGCGCTTTCATAGGAATCATCTTAAGATAGAAAAAATTTAAGCTTCCCTTTTATATATTTCTCTATACGTACCTTATAATTATAACCTATTTATTAGTCCTTTAGACTATATACTAGGAAATTATAAAAAATTAATTTTTTATAAGCGTAATACTTATATTATTAATCTCTTATTAACCTTCCTTTAAAGCCTAACCGTCGTAATCGTTTACCTTTCCTCTAGGTTTAAGTCCTAATCGAGACGTAATTAACCGATATCTCGACTTCCTTTCTTTTAATCCTATATTTATTATAATCGATAGTTTTACTACTTACCGTTTACTTTAAATAACGGATTACCCTTCTTTTATAAACCCCTTTTTATTCGACCTCCTTTTAGTAATAAAAGCACGTTAAATACTACTATTCCTTTCTTTTAATTCTACCTTTACCGAAATAATAACTAATTAACTACTTATTACCTCGGTAAACGCCGAATTACTACCTTTACTAACTAACTACGCCTCTTACGTGCCTTTTTCCTACTTTTAAAATCGTTAGATCCTAACGTTAGGTTCGAGTCCTAGCTACGGAATATTTAATAGCTATTTCTTATACTTTTCCCTTTATTTCTGCGATTTTCCTTTTATTTCTACGACTTTTCTCTTATTTCTACGATATTTCCTTTATTTCGGTAACTAATACCTCGGTATTCCCGCTATTTCGATTTCGATAATCTCCGTTTACGGTTTTCTTCTTTATCTATTTTCTATTATTTCTAATTACTAATCCGCTTCTTATTACGAGACTAACCCGCTTTTAAACCCCTTTTACGTCCTAATCGACCCCTTTTACGTTCTAATTACCTCCTTTTACGCTCTAATAAACTTACTTTTATTTATACTAGCCCTATTTCTCGTTTTAATAGTTCTCTTTTTTATTATTTCTTAGTTCCCCGAATACGCGTTACCCTAATACTAACCTATAAATCGTAACTATCTAACTCCTTTTATCGATTACTAACCCCCTATTAACCTACTTTTACTACTATTTACTCCTACTTACCGCCCTTTATCCCTATAATTCTATACTAACGGTAAGTCTAGACCGTTAATATCTATTTTTCGTTCTAGATAACGGATAAAGAATAACGCGTTCTATAAAAAAAAGATAAAAGTATTATCTATAACCTTAAAGCCTTAAGTAAAGTAAGCGTTACCCCTAGCCTATAAAATATAGGCGAAAGTCCGTAAACCCCTATTATTAGTAGTTAATTAACGTAACCGCTACCCCTATCTTCCGAAGTTACGGTAAAAGAGACCTATACTAGTAAGTTACTAGCTAAGGAGCTATAACTACTTACGGAAGTATAGCCTATTATACGTAATCGCCTAATAATAATAGGCCGAGGGAAGGGAAAGGCGGTAGATAACGGAACGAATATTCTACCGGCTTAGCTAGCTAGTAGTCTATTACCCTAAACTACCGAGTTATCTACGATCGAGGAATTAAAGTAAATAATAAAAACGCTACTATTAAACCGCGTTAAGTCTAATATTAAGAGATAAAAGAGAGATAAAGAGTATACCGATAATATAAATAAGGTTATTACTACGATAATAGAAAGACTTCTAAAAAGACTAGCTAACGTTATAAGCCGTAGTAACTTACTAGCTATAGTTATAGCTACCTCTTTATCTTTTACTACTCCTACGTCCCCGACTAATAACCCGTCTATAATAGTATTACTATTATCTACTAATACCGGTAGAAGAAGCCCCCTTACTAGCGTAACCGTAGCTAATAACCC
>LNGL01000013.1:894657-983955 GCA_001510565.1 Knoxdaviesia proteae | reverse complement strand
TATCCTAGATTAGACCCCCCCCCTATTTCTATATTAGTCGTTATTATTATTATTATTATTATTATTACTAATATTACCTATTTATTATTATTCCTATTATTTAGACCTAATTTATATACTTAGAAGTCGAAAAGGATAAGAAAAGAGGACCCCCTAGAAAAGTATAAAAACACTTAAAAAGCTATAAAAGATATATAAAGGGAAGTCCTCCTAATATCCTTTACTAGTTAAAGGTAGATCGCGGACGATCTAGTTAAGAAAGGGGATCTTATAGATCCCTAATAGGTTAGAATATATTATAATACGTTATAAACGTATATTAATATATATAGATACTACCTAGCGGTAAGTATTTAGGTATATAAGTAAATATATATAAATACCTTAATAAGCTAGTAAAAGACCTATAAAAGGACGACGTCCGCCGCGCTTTCATAGGAATCATCTTGAGATAGAAAAAATTCAAGCTTCCCTTTTATATATTTCTCTATACGTGCCTTATAATTATAACCCATTTATCAGTCCTTTGGACTATGTACTAGGAAATCACACCTTATAATTATAACCCATTTATTAGTCCTTTAGACTATATACTAGGAAATCATTATTTACTTAAACGAGCTAGCACTAGCTATTTCTACTAGCTAATTTACTCGAACGAGCTAGTACTAGCTATTTCTACTAGCTAGTTCACTCGAACGAGCTAGCACTAGCTATTTCCACTAGCTAGTCCACTCGAATAAGCTAGTATATACGGCTACTAGTATATACGGCTATACTATTTCCACTAGCTATTTCGCTCGAACGAGCTAGTACTAGCTAGTTCACTCGAACGAGCCAGCACTAGCTATTTCCACTAGCTAGTTCACTCGAACGAGCTAGCACTAGCTATTTCTACTAGCTATTTCGCTCGAACGAGCTAGCACTGGCTGTTTCCACTAGCTAGTTCACTCGAATAAGCCCGCATGTTTAGCCACACTAGCATACCCTGTAGCTAGAAGGATACTTACTATTTCGAGCGAATCAGCAGGGCCCTAGACGGGGGGCCCTGGCCCGTTCGCTCGAAACAGCCAGTCAAAACAGCCAGGCCGGGCAAATTTTTATATAGGCGGGGGGGCCCCTAGACGCTATAGAATGGGTGCTATATTCTTTAATATATAGGAATAATTCTAAAGAGATATATTATATATTAAAAAAATTTCTTTAATTAACTACCCACTTGCTTGCCTTCTTAAATAGCGAATAGGTTCCACATTTACATTATTACGGCTGCCAGCCTCTATAGCAGTATCGTAGTCTATATAAGTGCCACGCTGCCACAGGGGTCCAGTGTTTAGAGCTAACTTCCGGGCGGTCTCCGTCCTACAGTCCCGCAGCACCCAGTCCAGCTTCACATCGGAATATTTACACACCTGCGTCATGTTGACTAGGCGGTCCACTGGATGGTAGGCAAGATCCACTGCGCCGAGTGGCAGCTTATGAAAGCCATAGTGCGTACTAAAGTAGTTGACGTGGCCTGGGGCTGGCCGTAAGGTTGCAGGCGCTTGTTGGAATAGGCGGGTAAGCGCCCAGTGTACTTTGATCTCCGCGCTGAGGAGCTCAGCATCGAGGATAGGGATCCAGCTGCCGAAGCTGTCCTTCTCGATCAGACTCCGGTCTTTAAGCATCTGCACGTATTTTGCCGTCATCTTCTTGCCGATACACTCCATCAGCGCCTCCAGACGGACCTTGTAGTCGGACTGGCGCATCTCCACAATGACGTTGTTAACGATCACGGACCAAACCAGTGGCGGAGTTGTATCCTGGGATGGAGCATTGGGAGTCCGGATGTCCTTTTTATATCCACAATATTAGCAGTTAGACCAGAACTATTGGCAGTGACAGAAGCATGAGAGAGCGAGAGAATACTGACATGTCTAGTGGTTACATTTGTTGATGGTTGCACAGCGGTGGACCACACACGAGGGTCCTCAGCAGCGGAAGGCGGGGTGTCTTGATTCACCAGAGCATTGGCGATCATCCCGGGACCTGTTTCCATGGGAGCAACAGGGTCTGGATCTGTGGTCTTCGCCCGGGACTGTGCATCAAATCGTGGACTTGGCGTTGGCGTGAGGTCATCTTCCATTTCAAAGTATGGGCTAGGGCTTCTGCTAGGGCCAGGCAGCGTCCGTAGTGGATTATGGCGACTATGCATTGTGTGGTCTGGGTTTATGGGAATTGTCGGTTGGGCAACTAGGCCAGGGTTCTTTGCTTTGGGCACACTTGGCTCACAGATCTCCATTGAGGAACCAGAATCAACGACGGCATCTTTAGAGCCCTCCTGAAAGTAAGGATGCTCGAGGGCCTGACGAGCTGTGAGTCTGTGGAAAGGGTCATAGCTCAGCAGGCGGAGGAGGCAGTCCCTCAAGGTCGACTGGGGTGTTTGAACTAAACTTTGATAGATTGCTCTGGCACGATATGCAACGACAACATCACGATATCGGTGAGGAACGGCGTCAATGAGGACAAGCATTGTCATGCCGAAAGACCAGATGTCGACTTTAGAAGAATAGAACTGGCCGGTGAAAGTTTCCGGTGCCATGTACACGTGGGTGCCGGTATCGCCGATGGCATTTTTGAGCTCACACGCTAGGCCAAAGTCGCCAACCTTAACCCACAGTGGGGAGAATCGGCTCACCATGATGTTAGTGGGCTTGATGTCACGGTGGATGATCCCACGATGGTGGAGGTAGTCCAGAGCAGATAGAATCTGACGGCCAGATTCGCGTATTGCTTCATGACCATAAAGTTGTTGGCTTTGAAAGGCTTTTGCGAGATTTGGGCCGGCGATGAGTTCCATAACTAACTCTGTCCGGGGGTTTGTCATGGAAAAATTGTGGAATTTAACAATGTTATCCTAAGGGATTAGTGAAACGCGTAAACGGTCTAGAACTATTTATACATATCGACATTTCATGGCAGGGAGGGCGAAGAGAGAGAGAAGCGGGAGGGAGGGGGGAGTGAATTGATGGATATATGGGTGAACATACATGGTCTAGCGAGTGAAGCATACTGGCCTCCATGATGGCAACCCGATTAGAGTCGTTAAAGGTTTTCAGGGCATATAGTCTATGGTTCAGTACATGAAGAACTTTATAGACAGTACCCATTCCACCCTTGCCAATGGTTTCCAGTCGATGATAGGGCGACGGGATGCTGTCAGATCGTCTAGGGCTTCGGGGTTGCTGGATCAAAGGAAGATTGGGTGTCGGCTGAGCAATTCGGCTACTGGATTTTGTCCACGAGGCGAGTGGAAACCGCAATTGAATATGGCGCGGGTTGGCCCCTCTTCCACACATTGTGGTAATGCCGGTGGTTTTGGGAATGAGATGGTTCCCATCAACACAAGTTATGATCGGGCCGTTGCCGAAGTTGGTTCCATAGCTGCTGCGATTTCTCAAGATTGGTGACCCGGTGATATCTGAACCCACGGAAAACTGCACTCCCGACACAGCGGCCCTACCCCATGGTAGAAGAATGTCGCATCTCTCAGCATCCCGACCGAATTGAAATCCGCAACTTGGGTCCCGCGGTGTGTGGTCTGACGTGATCTCAAGGAAAGCCGGTCTGAACTCGCTGGGAGGCTCAGATACATGGACGGAATCACTCGCTTCAGAAGGTGGTATGCTCGCGGCACTGCTTTCGGCACAATCCGGGAGATAGATTATCTGATTATCGGTTTTGAGAAAGCGGCGGTTGTGGGGGTGGTCGATGACTTCGCTATCGCTGAAAGGCTCGATGCTGAAGAGAACTATCGACATTGTGGAATATACAAGAATAAAATGAAGGCTGATGGAGAGAAGAGTTAAAGTCGTACAGGTTCTGATGTCTGGGAGGGAGCAAGCCAAACATCAGCAGAACATTCCAACGAGAGGCCCCATTTCTCAATATATATCCACGCTCGGACTTACCTAACCTGATGCCAGTGTTTAATAGCAAAGGACTTAAAAAAGATGAAACAGGGATAGCAAGTGCATGCCTCCTTCAGCTTGCCAAGGGCGGGGCGGGAGGTAAGGGCCGACCCGGCGCCTAAGTTGAAGTACACACGGCGTCACCCTATGTTTCGCCAAAAATGAAATCGTGAGATGTTTGAGTCTGACCTTAAGCCTTAAGAATATATTATGGTTGGCTCAGAGGAATCGGATGTGGATGCCAAATCTAGAATCAGATGAGGCTTGTCTCCAGCACCTGTGCATGCGGCATGTCGCAGACTTGGGGTCATGTCACCTATCAAACGTTTGCAGTACGTATCTCAGTCGTCGGTGGGGACATTGAAGGAAGCAACTCGAGCGCTAAAATAAAATTGAGCAGGGTTTAACGGCTCGGGAAAGGGTAACCCGTGAGCCTTGTTCAGCGCCGGGATATTTGGCCTTCTTGAGTCCTGTTTGAAACAGCGAACCACCATGTCGGTGTCGGGCAAGGCACAAAATTAGAAAGGCGTGCATTTAGTGTGGACCGCGCGCCAATTTCCGTGACCATGTCGATTTAAGCGCGCGACTCGACTGTTTCATCCCAACAGATCGTTTGTTGGGGNGGGGGGGGGGGGGGGGGGGGGGGGGGGTTTAACTTTTGTTCTTCACAAATAGAAAGGACGCAACAGCCTCATAGTCAATTTGATCAACTTAAAGCTCCAACAGACCTCACGATGTTTCAATTTCCCATTCGCTAGTTCCACCGCCTTTAGCCAAGATGAACTCTTCTCGCTATACGACATTTCCCCTGACATGGTCATTCCTTAACATCAATATCGCGTCGCATGGCTGCCCCTAGGAAACCCAGAACCTAGGCAGCCACGGATCTGAACCGACAGGATACACCAGCTGCGTCTTCAAGTCTACATAAATGGCGACCAGATTTTCCTGTTCGCTCGCCGGGAGATACCTAGCCAGGGCGGCAGGAAATATCGACTGCCAGAGAGTAGAAGCGACTGTCCGGCCAATAGCCCCGCCGATGCTCGACACAAGGCTGACCACTGCCATTACCCCAGCGACATACTAGTCGGAAGCTAACCGCATCATGGCCACCGAGTCCGCAATCACGACAACGCCAAACGAGATAGCCAGAATGATCTAGCACATAACAACCAGACTCACACTTATTTCCCAGCTACGGGAAGGATGTCAGCAGTCCATTCCCCAGCACTGCCAGTGGGACATCCGCGTACAGCGTGATGGCACGGAATCGCTCAGTGTGGTGTATATACCAGCTAACAAAGATACTCTTCACACTACTACCGGCGCTATCGGCATTCAGCACATAGCTAGACGTCGTGACATCAAGATCATACACCACCATTAGAAACGATACAAAGAACGAGGCCTTGAAAAAGTAGCTGATAAACAGCGTCGACCCGACAAGACAGGAGGCCAGCACCGTGCGGTCCAGCAGCAGCCGGTCAGGGATAAACTTCACCGGCGCATACCGCTCCCAGATACCAAAGCCGACAGTAATCACAACACCAAACACCAGAAAAGAGATGATCATCGGCGACTTCAAGCTATCTCCCTATAGGGAGTACAGGTTGAGCGAGAGCAAAAAGAGCGACAAGCCGCCCAGCAGTACAAAACCAACAACGTCAAACTCGTGCAAATGGTACACCAGCGACTATGCCGTCTTCTCTCGCTTTTTGCCCTGCCTCGCCTTTCTCAAGTTATATACCAATATTTCCCACAGTGGCAGCGTAGATATTGGCACCATGATGGAGAATACACCAAGTGCCCACCGCCACCCAGGCCCGTTCAGGGATGCCTCGGAAACTGGGCCAGACAGCCACACGGTGATAATTTCGGGAGACGACGTCAGCGTAATCATCAGTCTACAGCTTTTCAACTAGGATGTGTCTGTGACCAGGATGTTGATTGTATAAAACAGCATGACCTGCCTAACCGTGTGGAATACCAAAAGCGCCGCGCACTCCTCAACGTTTGGCATGCGGCCATCATAATCAGGCCCACGGTGCACTATCCACGCCAGGATATATGTTGCAACGAGAGACCGTCCAGACCGACGTGATGTCTTCGATGTCTTGGACTGCGGATTGGTCTTCGTCCACGTCGATGCTGTCATTGCTGGTGTCGATGTTCTTCTCATCACTGCCGTGCTCGCCGCCGCCTTTCTCGCTGGCATTGGTAGGGGTCGTTCATGTTTTTAATGATTTGGTTGTCAATCATTTGGGTGAGAAACATCACGAAACATAGACAGATGATTGCCACTGACAGCTTTTCTTTCCCTTATATAAACAAGCGTGTGGGCAAGATATACATCCATCACGATGAAAACAACTCAAACTTGCTCATACCAGGACCGGTATATTAGGGTTGTATCAGGTTGTGCAAGCGAAATCCAGCTCCAACTGCAAGGGTATTATCTTGCTCAAAATGCGAACTTTGTGTGCAAACGTGGTAAGTAGTGGCCTGCATCACATCTCCGCGTACACCTGGGGTAATCCTCGCTGATATATCCTTTGGCTTATCGCAACTTCCTGAGGCAGTGCGCACATCAAGTCAAATGTTATTGAGGGGCCTGTGAACGTGTTTAGTATCTCACATAGTCCCAGAGCAGAGACACACCCAACGCATCCGTCGATATCTCGTTATAGACTGTTATGAGTCCAGATTACTATCAACCTTTAGCACAACTACATTGAAACGCTGGCACTTCGAACCTGACAGGACATTATGCCATCTTATCTCTGAAACTATATGAACAGATACACTTCTGGGTTGGATCAAATGACTATATTTGCTTCTCTCTTGGCGGCAGCCCCGGGGGTCCCTTTGAATGGTCCGTGATTGGGCTATCCCGGTCAGAGTCATCGGTCTGTGTTGATGCATCGGAAGTGACATACGGCTCGTTCCAGCGACCCGAAGTCACGCTATTTCGGCTGCTTTCCGCCAGGCTGATACTCCGGCGATGGAACTTGAAGACAGGGCTGGTGGGACTCGGGTTGTACTCGAATTGCTGACTCGAAACCCGCTGGTGTGTTGACGCCTCTTTGATTCCCAATCCTTCCTTTTCCAAAGCCAACACGCCGAATGGATCGGGATCTTCCGGATTCGGCACACCAAATATCTTTCGATCCGAAACAGGCTCAATGTCAACATCGCCAGGTGCTGGCTGGCCTTCCAACTCCTCCATGAGGTCCATGTCGACATCGGTGCGGCCCTCAGCAGCCTTGAGTGTTTCCATCAACATCTTCAGCTCCGGTGGGGGGTGTCGGACTTTTCCCGCGAGAATATCGCTGACGCCAATTTCCTGTCCGTAGAATCGTGCGTTTTCGTCTGTTCGTTCGATGATGATAGTGCCATCCACCTGGATACCTGCATAAAATCCACGGGATTTGAGGTATGTGAACACCGGTTTGTTCAGCTCTTTCCATTTGCCGTCGTTTTCCAAAACTCCGCCGGCTCCGACCGGGCCGGCCACAGCACTAATCTCTCCTCCTAGGGTAGCTCGCAGTTTGGTAAACGAGTCCAGTGCCTTGCGATTATTGATAACAAGAACACAGTCATAAATGTCGACGCCCACAAGAAACCCAAGCCCGGCGGTATGTAGCAGAATGCCCGAGGGGGGCGACCATGACCCGTCTTCCATGCGCGCAACCAAGACGCCGGAACCGCCGGCTCCTGATACCCACAGGCCAGTGCGCATCGTGGTAAAAATGGCAATACCGACCGCATTTTGCATAACTTTCTGGGGGATTTTTTTGAGGACGCGTTGTTTCGATTTCGGGCCATCGGCGTTCGTCTTGTCGGGTTCCGTGTAAAATCCATCCTCTGATTGTGTTAGCACGAAGAAAGCGAGAAACGACAATAGATACTGCTTGCCGATTTTGTGACAACTTACTACAGAATGATCTTAGAATCCGCGCGGCTTTATCGCTTTCCTTGTCTAGGGTAGTCGGCCAGAACGCTTCACTCCCAATGCGGTTGGAGAATCGGTTGACGGGAGCTCCCAGTTTGTCAGCCCAACCCCAGACCTTGTCGAACCCTTTTTTGCTCTGCGTTTTAGTTTGGGTCCATGTTGGCATCTTCGACTTGACTTTGTCCATGTTGGTTGTTGGTCGTTAAGAGAAACTTTAGGGACTGGAAAGGGAGATGGTATGCAAAATAGAGCAGAATAAAAGAGATTAGAGCGAAAACAGCACAGAATAGCATAGATTAGAGAACGAAGAAAGCACGAACGGGAAAAGCAACAAAACGAAGAACACAACCCATGGTAGGTTTTCCTTATAATAAATCTAGTTATGTCTGATTGGTGATGTGACGTCAACGACATGACGCCACTAGCGCCGTAAGCTAGCATCGGCTTTAAATACAAGTCAGGTCCAAATATGACCCTTTGTAACTAAACATTCATTCATTTCACTTCATGTCAAAATCTGCGAACCCCGGATACAGTCCAGATGGCTGTTCACACTGCGATAGAGCCCGAGCACCTGCCACTGACAAGGCTGGCATTCTGGCCAACAAGACCATCAAAGTAAGCAAGGAGCGTTTCCACCGGGATCATGTTCATGAGGCCCAGTGTGGGGCTAGACGACTTTAAGATCTGACCGCCGAAGAGAACACGCACAAAGCGGCCTGCATCCTCTCGCTTAGTGCTTGACGCAGCCGCGGTGCACTCGGGCACGGTTGCGGTCGTGGTCGGGGTGGAGACACAAGCGCAGGCCGACGACACGCGCGAAGCACTTCCCGCACAATTGCTCAGCCATGACGGAATCTCGGAAGTGAAAGTCGGGCAGAAAGTGCTGGCCTGTGCTTCGTTGCGGATCATCTGGCGTAGGCAGTTGTCGTGGTTGCAGGTAGCAGCAGGGGTCGTAGTGGTCGCCGGCGCCGACGTAGTGCACGTCGGGACATCCTCCTTGCGCCAGATCTCAAAAACCACCTCCGCACCCATACCAGGCCACACCATCTCGTCGATCTGCAGCACAGAGAGCAAGCGCGAAGTGGAGCCGTCGTGGGCAACGTTGTGACGGTAAATCACCTCGCTGGTGCCGTCAAGGGCGCTGCGGATGTTGGCAGCGAGCTCAGCAATCCAAACACCCATCGACATAGCGCTGGCGGGGAGCGAGGAAGGGTGGTCGCGGTAGATCTGGCTGTACTCCCAGTGTCCCATGCGGTAAACAGCCTCGGCCATTTCTTCAGTGATGCAGTCGGTCGAGTTCTGGCCGTTAACCAGCTTGCACGGCAGGGGCTTGCTGTGGCACTGGCGAGCTGACAGGTTGTCGTAGTAGTGGTCGAACGAAGCATGGAAGCCACCGTCATTCGTGGGAACGCCCGAAAGATTGTCGAGAGTCGCGAACAGCGGTGCAGAATCCGTCACGTGCTGGCGCCACGGCGCATTATTGCTCGAGCGGATGTCGTTGAATAAGTTCGAGCTGACGCTACAGCCATACTGCGGCTCCAGGCTATCGATTCCGCTCATCTGGGTCAGTAGAGGCTGTCTTTCGGTGGTGTGCCACATGCCGTTGGCCAAGATTCCCGCGACTTGGCTGGTGATCTGGTTGTTGGTCACACGATAGGCAACCTTCGTTTTCCAAGCCTCGCTGCCGCGAGTGGGGAGGAATCCGAGCAACTCGCCATAGACACCGTAAAGGTCGGCTCCGTGCTCCCACGAGTCATCGAGGCCCTCGGCGGTGATTTGAGGGAACTGGCACGAGCCCAGCCATCCGGAAGGAACAAACGGGTTGATGGGGGAGGTATATCCCTTACGGTACCCGGCGCTGCTCTGATTTCCCTTGAACGGTTCACCATACAAGTAGAGAGCTTGATCGTCGCAGTTCCACTGGTACGGCTCAACCGGGAACGCGTTGGACGCGTACGGCGTACGCTTGTGGTGGCGGTGAATCTAGTTCTGTCAGCGAAGCTTCTATCATGGCACCATTCGGGGTTCTTACCAGCTCAACGTATTCCAGCTTGAACCCAGCAGCAGGCTTGGGATACTCGCGGGCGCGGACGTGGGGCATGTTGCACCAGTTGTATACTCCGTACTTGTCATCGGGCGTCTGCGAGGAATCGTAGATAAACCCGTAGACCCCGGAGCCGGACACCGCGTTGGTCAGGTTGTTGGTAATACCACTGGATGGCTGGTACCACTTCGTGTCAACCTGGGCGAGAGCACCGGTGCAGGCTGTCAGGCCAGCCGCCACAGAGAGGAGATGCACTTTGGGGGCCATGGTGAATGTCGAACAGTCGTGCAGTTTGTCCTGCTGTAACGAGAGCAACCAGAACACAATCTGCTGGAGGAGGAGAAGGGGAACCACGGCTTTTATAATTCCCACAAGCCTGTGCATCCAGGATGGCATTGCATGTGGAGTTCTCGGGCTGCATGAGCATCCAATATTTCATTCCGTGGTAAGCCCACGTGGAGGGCTACAGTGGAACTTCAGCGCCAATACGAAGTCTCGGTGACGGACACGGAAGATATTGAAATAGAGTGGGCACTGTACATACACATGGACGTGGAAGTGGAAGTCCAGGAACGGGATCTTCGTGATGGTTCCGACTCCAATAATAATTCCAGGAACTCGGCTTACACGTGCCGCTGAGCGGAGTATATCAGCTATTGGACATGATTGTGGGTAACTGAAGAATTATTGAACTTTTTTTTTTGAAGGCCTGGAAAGGGTTGACTGCATGATCGTGGAGGAATTTGGCCATCCGCACATGGAATCAATTGGCAATTGCTATTGGCTGGAAGCTATGTTGCATTCGCAACAGGGTTCAAGATGTCTTTCTGTCCCAAACTCAACGTGACAGTGGCTTCACATAACAGTGCTCGTACACTAGAAGCTGGCTCTCGGTGTCGGCGACACCCCATATGTCACCAGACTTATGGCCGCGACCCCTACAACCCTAAGCAACCAGCCACTTTATAACATCGAGGCAAACATTAGGCCCAACCCACCCATAAACCGAACCTTGTAACATTGACTGCATCACTATCATGCTCATCTTGACACCGCGTCCTAACCTAGAGTCTCCCACGACAGTTCAAGTTGGTTATTTTGAAGAAAGGCGGAGATCAATCTTGCTCACGACAAAAGCAACGAAAAACACTGCCACCGAGCTGGCAAAGACAAACACCGGCTTCCGCAGAAGAGACGTTGACGCATAGTCATAGGAGATGAACAGATCGCGATCTCTGAAATCATCCACCAGGTTCTTGGCATGGACAATAACGGCTGTGCGTCCAACGGTATCGAGGTACGTGTGCTTTCGCGTGATGGAAATATCCTCCAGCGAGGATGAGGGCAAGTTCGTGAAGAATTTGACATTCCTGAACAAGTGTTAGAACCAGACAGAGATCGGACAAAGGACGGAGGATAGACTTACTGGGCTCCTTCGGGGAGAACAACCTCCAGACGAACTTTCCCATATTCCAGACCCTCAGGTTGGCGCGGGCCTTCAATAAACGGAATGTTCAGAATGTAGCGGCCACCCGCGATGCGCAAAAAGTTGCCTGCGTCGGAATTCCAGCCGACGGTAAAAGGATATTTCCAGCCACCAAACACCGGGTAGCGAGGCTTGATCTCCAGAACAGCCTCGCGGCGGTTTGAGCGGAAATGCGATGTCGACACATTGCCGATAACATCGGTGAAGTAGGCATCTTTGCTGGAAGGGCGCAGGGGAAACCGAAGCTCGCGCAGGGCCGCAGTCCGGGGCTGGTAGTAGTGCGATTTAGCCCACTTTACACGATCAAACGGACGAGACAAGTTTGCACCCAGGTTGTAGAGATCATAATGCTCTTCAAATGCAACATTTCCGCCCCAGTGGCTGACCGCGACATTGCGCTCCAGCGACGCAACATGCAGAACCGGCTTCGTGAAATCGAACCGGGCTGCAGCCGTATTGTATGTCAGCGGGGCCACGTCGGTATACGGGCCATACACAAGTTTCCCGGTTTCTTGGGCCGGGTCGTCGCCGGTAGGTGAAAGCGTCGTGACTCTCGTGGACGGGGCAAGCCGAATCTCGGTCTTCTGCTTAGCGGTCACGTACGGACTAAACCACGACGTGCTGTAGTCGTACGCAAGAAACTGCTCTTCATCCTGTTCGATCGACGCCGGAAGAGCCTTGTAGGCTTTGGTGATGAAGTAGGAAATGCTCAGGGTCTGCCTTTTGCCGGGGGCAATAGCGGTCGGGAGTTGAATCCGGAAGAATTGGCTGGACATAAGTTAGCATTAGAACTCAGTACAGGCATGCATGGATATTCAACCTACTTCTTTCCCTCCGACTCCATCCGCATCACCTCGAAAAAGCCATCATCCACCTGGCGGTCCTTGGCTTCAACTCCACCAACAAACGGGAACTGCTCCGATGGAAAGGCGACAAAGTATTCAGACACCGGGTCTGGGGAAATATTTTGTATCAGCACATTGGCACTCTCGCGCACATAGTTTTTCTCGAGCGAAATCGTCCGGACGAGGTCGACATTCTTGAAAACGTTCGGCAAGTCGAATTGAGACAGCGTCGCGGCAACGTTCTGTGATGCACTGGCCACGCCAACACATACAGCCCACACGCTGAACTTCATCTTGATGACCTGCGCCGTGCGATGGAAGGAAACGGTGTCGGATTGCCAATGCAGGTGTGGCGAAGTGGTCGAGGGATCGGTGCGTTGGCGAAGGAGAGATTGTTCGTTTGTATGTGAAAAGGAAGAGGTGATGTATGTAGAGAAGGACGATTTCATGTGGCATACGTTGCTTATTATTTTCGATTGGTCAATACCAGAACTGATAAAAGGTTTATCGATAAAGCACCGCCACACACCGCCACATTCAGAACAAAAACACGCTCCTTCAGGATAAATCAGTTAATTAGCGTTGAAACTCCCCTCCCTGGAGAATTAATCCTCTAAACATGAATTCAGAGATACGCATTTTAAGCTCTAAGCTCCCTACCTAACGTAATCAATTTCAGTTATCCAAGCACAGCTCTTTCAAACTTGCCTTTATTATTTATTTCGTTTCTATTCATAATTTACTCTTTACTCTTTCCTAGGTCTAAGGAAATAAAATCCGGTAGGTAGTCCTTAGGCATAATATTTAAGGGTCCTACGTTACCTCTTTTGCTCACTGTTTTTTCTTCTTTCTTCCCTAACTCATCTCTCCTGTTTCATTAAGACTCAATCACATCATAACCCCACGATCATTTTCTCCCGATACATCACGTCACACCTACCCACGATCCTCCTCTTTGTGCCGATACAATGGTTGGACTTGGGCCACGTCCTGTGCCTAACCGGAAAGGTAATATAGTTCCCTCCCCCCACTATTTCTATTCTTTTGTGATCGCATGGATTATGTCTATGATATCAAAATTACCCTATCCAAAACGTGATAGTCTTTATTGTATTCGTGAAGCATTATCAGGCTCTAGGGTTACTTGATAGGCTCTCCTTTTCAAAGTCCTAGCTATGACGGCCATCATAATGGCCGCTCATCTAAGCCTTATTGGGGAGAGCCTAACCCTGCAGGATTCCTTAGATGTCTTAAATCAATATCCTCCCCCTCTTCTAACTACCCCTCATATTCTAACTTATGAATATTTGAAGTCAAATATTTCTTGAGTTAATGCTTGAAGCTAACCAAAGTCAATACTTTTCTTTTACACACAATGGGCCTACTAAAGTCAGGTATTTAAGCTTCTTGGGCTCTTAAGATGTCCGTAACTAACATTTCTTTTTCCTCCTAGGGTCCCTGGTGGATTGCCTATCAACGATTCTTGATGAGATCAAGCGAATGGAAGAGCTTTTTACCGTTGACACTGCAAAGCTCAAGGGCATCACGGAGCATTTCATCGGCGAACTTGCCAAAGGTCTAACTGTGGAGGGGGCTAGCATTGTAAGTTTGTCTCCTCTTACGATCTGTGGACAGTTCTAACAACACAGCCTATGAACCCAACATGGGTCCTCCAATTCCCGACTGGCGACGAGACTGGAACGTTCCTTGCCCTAGACATGGGTGGCACCAACCTTCGTGTGTGCCAGATCACCCTCACCGAACAAAAGTCCGAATTCGATATAATTCAGAGCAAGTACCGCCTCCCAGACGCCCTCAAGACCGGAGTTGCCGATGAACTTTGGGAGTACATTGCCGATTGCCTCCTCCAGTTCATCGAAACCCACCACGGCGACGTTTCACGCATCGACAAGCTCTATCTAGGCTTCACCTTTTCGTACCCGGCAACTCAGACTTACATCAACCAGGGAGTTTTGCAACGCTGGACCAAGGGCTTCGACATCGCCGGCGTTGAAGGCCAGGATGTCGCCCCCATGTTCGAGGCCGCCCTTGCGCGCCGTGGAGTCCCCATCAAGCTGACCGCTCTGATCAACGATACCACCGGAACCCTCATTGCCTCAGCTTACACGGACCCCAAGATGAAAATCGGATGCATCTTCGGCACCGGCTGCAATGCCGCATACATGGAAAATTGCGGATCCATCCCCAAGCTCGCCGGCCAGAACCTTCCCCCGGACCTCCCCATGGCCATCAACTGTGAATGGGGCGCTTTTGATAATGAACACAAAGTGCTTCCTCGAACTCCGTATGATGTCGCCATTGACAACGACTCGCCTCGGCCCGGCCAGCAGGCGTTTGAAAAGATGATTGCTGGCCTTTACCTCGGCGAGATCTTCCGCTTGGTCATGGTTGACCTGCATGAAAACTCACCCGCAAAGCTTTTCGCCGGCCAGGACATTGCACAACTGAAACGCCCCTACACCATTGACGCCTCATTCCTGTCAGCTATTGAAGAGTAAGACCAATACCAATTCCTAAGTACCATGTCCAAGAGGATTTTCATAGCTAACAACTCACAGGGATCCGTTTGAAAACCTCCAGGAGAGCTACGATTTGTTCGTCGACAAATTGAACCTGAAGTGCACGCGCCATGAACTCGAGTTGGCGCGCCATGTCAGCGAGCTCATCGGTACCCGATCTGCGCGCCTGTCGGCCTGTGGTGTGGCGGCCATTTGCAAGAAAAAGGGGTATGATGAGTGTCATGTCGGGGCTGACGGCTCGGTGTTTAACAAATACCCGCATTTCAAGGCCCGCGGCGCCCAGGCCCTCCGCGAGATTCTCGACTGGCCGGAAAAGACCGATCCCAGCGCCGAAGATCCCATTGAAATTTTGGCCGCCGAAGATGGCTCCGGCGTTGGTGCTGCACTGATCGCTGCCCTGACGCTGCAGCGCGTCAAGGAGGGGAACACGGTGGGTGTTCTTCACCCGGAGACGTTTGTTTGACCGTATTAAGCATTACTAGCTAGCAGTATCTTTCCGTCCTTCAATCCGTCAATTGTCCATGTTTGTCGTCCCTGTTTAACGTGCACACGGGGAGTCGATAGCCTAGTGAATGGTTAGAGCAAGAAATGAACGAGGAGAGGGGAGGGAAGCTCACTGTCAAGGGTCCAATACCGGCGCCGAACCCCTTCCCACTGGCCCTGTCCAGCCTGGCCAAGGTCAGCCATGTCAACAGGAATTTCAATCCACTCAATGTCCATTTCTGCATTAGACATGTCCATCTCAACAACGCTTTTGTAAACGTCGTAACAAATTCGCCGGTCAGCTCCTAGTCCGTTGAAGAAGCTAAACCGGCCACCCGGTGCCAGGAGCACAGGGACGAGTTCGGCGAAGAATGCCTTTAGTTGGCTATAATCCTCCGCAAATGTGTCAAAGTAAATTGCGTCATATGTGTTTCCAGAGGCCAGGAGCTCGGGCACCACATCTTGCCATTTTCCGCCAAAAACTTTGTATGCTCCCGGTGATGGGGCACTGCTCTCCCACGTCTTGCCAAAGGCTGAGTCTGGAAGAGCGACGCGGTTGAGCACATCCGGATGGGCTTCGAGAATATGGTGAACCGAGGGTTTCAATGCCGAAAACATGGAATCAATGATTCCCATGCCGAAACCCACATTAAGAATTTTCTTTCCCTCGTGTTGGCCTTCCGGCAGTAAAGCAGCAACACTCCGGCGCATGATATCAGTCTCCCAAGCCATCATCACACCATTCGAATCACTGTCAACAAGCTTGTCTTCTGAGTATGTCAGGGCAGAACTGAGATAGTCTTTGCTGTTGACGTCTTGTTCATCGGCGTCGGGCTGTGCATCGTCGTCGGGCTGTGCATCAGCGTCGAGCTCTCTCGGAATGTCCTCCGTCTCCGATCCCGATGAGAGCTCTTCGTACCCTCCCAGTAAGGCAAAAATCATTTCTGCCCGGACTCCCGCTTCAACACACGCATGGTATAATGTCTGGTTGCCTAGTCTCCAGGCCACGCAGCCCGGGGTCTCGTTGTTGTTATCGACATCGTTCCAGATAGCTCCCCACTGGAAAAGTTCACGCACGGTTTCCAGTGCTTCTTCAATCGGCAAAGCCTCTTCATCACTCCCGTCCGAAGAAATGGCGCCGCACGAACGAATTGCTGCATGTAAGGGTGATTCTCCAGTAGCGGGGTCCTGAATACTGGCGAGCCCGGGTGCGTCAAGCAGACGCTTGAGCCCAGAAACGTCGTGAGACCACGCGTGGAGCAGAATTTCCCGCGCTGGCGAAGGGCAAGACGTTGTAATCCGCGCCTCTAAAGAGTCGTCCGTAGAAGCCATTCGGATAAGATTTGGTCGATAGATGGATTATAGACTTTACAAACAGAAAATTCTGGTCTGTCAAAAGCTTTGACTACTGTGGGGTTACCTATCGTAACCCTAAATGCCCATAGCAGTGAAAAGTGGGGGAAAGCTGTGTTTGCGATATGTACAGTACAGGGCAGAATGCCAACCCTAGCCCTAAGCAACCTTAACCCCAATGATTAGAACAGCCACCCAAGTCAGCACCCCCACAAAGGCACATCAACACCTCGACAATAATACTCAACTCGCACTCAGGAAATAATACGCCGTATAAGGATTCTGGATTTAATGCCCGGCTTTATTTTTTTATATCTATTTTGGAATGCTAAACATCACCGGCCACCAGTACATAGAGTCAGAAAATGGAGCCCCCATGTACTGTACCTGTAAAATCGCGCAAGCTTCAAACACACACGTGCTGGAACGAAGATTATCATTCGCCAATTCAGGAAATCGTGAATTGCAGCCAATCAGAGCGTTGTGCCATAGAAGACCTAGCTTCGAGCACCTGCCAACTTGTTTTCAACCTTTTCGGTTATGAAGAGGGAGACGGATTCTATTCGAGCAGTGTGCAGCTTTTGAGATAATTTTCTCGTCTCTTCGCTCAATCGTTCTATTTTGTCTGTGTTGCTTGCTACTTGTTCTCCTTCGCTCTTCTTCGATTGATTCTATCATCTGCTAATACTTCGAAACTTCCTGCTACGTACACTCATCGAATCTGAATAGTGAGTGCTGCCCGCAGCAATGCGATATATGTTGAAAGATCCTAACCTTCTTTGTAGACATCTCGACCTCGACTCCCGAATCCCGACTCTCACCTCCACCTCCCATGACATGCCCTTAGCTAATGCTGATTATTGAAGATCTCAAGACTCGAAAGATAACGTGGAAGGCGGACCGGAATCGCGACAATAAAAAGTGGATTGCAAAGCCTGGAGTTGTCGTCATGAAGTTTGGAGAGCAGCTCAGATCCAGCGTCATTCGGGAATACGAGTGGTCGTACCTCGACTACGATGACCTGAAATCTGATCTGAAGACCGGCTTTGGCCCTTCCCGCAAAGACAAGGGCAAGGCGAAGGAAACTACCGACGCCGCAGGACCCTCCGCGACGAAGGCCACGCTCGCCCCCGGGCCCGACGACTCGGTCAATGTTCGCCCCGGCTGGGAGTGGACGGAGGATGACGAGGCTCGTTTTGTCGCAAAGCTTGACTCAGAACTGGACAAGGTGCACACCAAGCAGAAGGTCAAGGCCATGGAGGTCTCGCGGCGAATCATGCTTAGCGAGAAGGAGGTGTCTGAGGTAGTCGGCCGGCTGAATGAACGCGCGGTTGGAGAAGACGCCCCAACCGAGGAAGAGTTCATGCTTCTAGAACAGGATCTGAGCGATATCATTGCAGAGGTGCACGACCTTGCGAAGTTTGTGCAGCTCAACTATACTGGCTTCTACAAGATCATCAAGAAGCACGATGTGAGTTCTGAGTCCACGGACTGAATGCATACATGTGAGAATGAAGAGAATAGCTAATGCTGCGCAGAAAATGACAGGATGGCACCTTAAGCCCGTGTTCGATGCCCGACTCAAATCTCGCCCGTTTTACAAGGAGAACTATGACGCCTCTGTTGTCAAGCTGTCGAAGCTCTGGGACCTTGTGCGCACGCGCGGAAACCCCGTCAAGGGCGACAGCGCCGCCGGCGGCAAGCAGGGCTCCTTTGTGCGCAACACGACCAAGTACTGGGTCCACCCGGACAACGTCACCGAGCTCAAGCTTATCATCCTCAAGCATCTCCCGGTACTCGTCTTCAACCCTAACAAGGAATTCGAGCAGGAGGACTCGGCCATCACGTCGATTTATTACGATAACCCCGCCACCTGGCCTCTGTACGAGGGCCGCCTGAAAAAGTCCGAGGGCGCTGAAGCTATTCGCCTCCGCTGGTACGGAGGCATGGGTAGCGATACGATCTTTGTTGAGCGCAAGACCCATCGCGAGGACTGGACTGGTGAGAAGTCGGTCAAGGCGCGGTTCTCGCTCAAGGAAAAGTACGTCAACTCGTACATGCGGGGAGAGCTGCTTCCGCCCGCAATCTTCGAAAAGGCGCGCAAAGACCGCAAGAAGCCAGAGAAGGCCATCGCCGAAGACGAGCGGCTGTCCGCCGAAATCCAGTACTCCGTCCTGCGCCATGGCTACCGTCCGGTGTGCCGCTCGTTCTACAACCGTACCGCTTTCCAGCTTCCGGCGGACGCTCGTGTGCGTATCTCTCTGGACACCGAACTCACCATGGTCCGCGAAGACAACCTGGATGGCACGCGACGCGCTGGCGATAACTGGCGGCGTATGGATATTGGCGTGGACTGGCCGTTCAACCAGCTGCCCGATTCTGATGTTGTCCGGTTCCCCTATGCGGTTCTCGAGGTGAAGCTCCAGACACAGCTGGGCCAGGAGCCTCCCGAGTGGGTCCGTCAGCTCATTGGCAGCCATCTGGTCGAGGCCGTACCCAAATTTTCCAAGTTTATCCACGGTGTGGCTAGCCTTTTTCCCGATCGCATCGACCTGCTTCCGTTCTGGATGCCCCAGATGGATGTCGACATCCGAAAGCCCGTCACTCATGATTTCGGCATCCACCGCCTCGAACCATCGCAGTCGTCGTCCGTCTCGGATACTGAAGATGATCTGGCGTCGGATGACGACGACGATGATGATCTGCTGGGCATCAAGCCTAAATCCAACGGCGCCAAGGCCCTCCTCCCAGCTGCAAATTCCTCTACGGCGGTCATTGACACCGAGGGCCAGACAACCGACCAGCCGGCCCTGGATGACGCCTACCCGATTTATGACTCAGATGATGAGTACGATGACGAATCTCGGCTTGAAGAAGCCCGCCGCGTGGGTGGCTGGACCTACTACTCCGCTCTCATGGCGGCCCGGGCCCATCAAGCCGGAAACGCCGCCCTCGGTGCGCTCAAGGCCGTTTTCCCGGCGTCGCGCGGATCAGCCATCCCTCGCTCCGAGCGTCTGACCCTTCTGTACGGAAATGGCGATATCCAGGAGACGCGCTTTCGAGCACCTAAGGGCAAGAAGATTCACGTCCCTGTGCGTGTCGAGCCAAAAGTCTATTTTGCTGCCGAGAGAACGTTCCTCGGCTGGGTAAGTCTCTTATCTCTGCATTATCCTGCTTTGCTTGGCCTGACCTGCCCTCACTAACTAACGTGAATAGCTCGAATATTCTATCTATATCGGCACTATTGCTGCGACCCTGCTGAACTTTGGCGCGAAACCCACCATGACGTCGTTCATTGTCTCGGGCATGTTCACTCTCATTGCTATTCTGTCTCTATTGTACTCGGTGGCGGTGTATCTGTACCGCAGCGAGGCTATCCGTACAAAGCGCGCAGCGCGTTACTACGATCGTTGGGGCCCCACCGGACTTTGCCTCGCGCTGTTCCTTGGCGTTGCTTTGAACTTTGCGTTTGAGGGAAGAGATCGGCAGTTCTGGTAAAGGACTTGTGTTTGGAAATTAGCTGTCTTTTGGGACTTTGTATAATTTGGGATGTGCGTGGACTGTATAGGTTCATGCGCCGTATAACCAGTAGTGGCGGCAGAGGACTGTACCACAAAATGCGTATCACGTCGTGGGCACGTAGGTACTTCATATACACACCTTACAGTTTACAGGGAACAACAAAATTGCAACTTCGAATCGTGACATATGAAATTAGTGTAAAATAACGACAGAAGATAAATCGTTCAGAGACGACACGTAAACAAAGAGCCTTGTCCAAACAACGAGAACCAACCCCTTCCCAAAACAGGAATTGAACGCCAGGTATATGAAAACACAGAAAAAGTTAAGTGAGAAAGAAAAAAAAAAGTAATAGAGAGAATGACTCAGAAGAGAAGAAGATAGGACATGACCGACCCAGTCGTCACGGCGTGGACAGAGATCACACAGCTTTACTGCCGACCCGGCTTTGTGCTGGTATAGGCGCCCGGGATGGGGACTGCAGCATACACCGTTTCGCTCTCGGCCACCGGTCCGTGTACCTGGACGTTCTGGCTAGGAATTGTGGGAGATGGGAAGCCATCTTGAGGGGTCTTCGGGGTAGCCGACGGGGCTTTAGACGGCGGCGCCTGGAGCTTGAAGGTGGGCTGGGTCGAAGTGGCCGGAGGGGAGAACTGTGACTTGGGCTCGGCGATGCGGCCGCCCGGGGTAAAAGGGGTGGCATCTGAGGTGTCCGGGTCCGACAGGCTCTGGAAGTTGGCGTACGGGTTCCGGGGCGACAGCGCGTACTGGCTAAAGGCCGGGGACTTGGGGCCGAAGCCGGGGGTATTCGGCGCAGACTGGGTGCGCAGCTGGGCGAGGTAGAGATCAGAGCGGGCCTTGTCGCGGTTGTTCATAGACTTGTGGAGCTTGCGCTTGGTGTAGTAGCGGTAGAACACGATGCTGTACAGCAGAATGCAGATGACCTCGACCACAACCTCGATGATGATGCAGATCAGGGTCCAGTTCTGCAGACGGCAGACCAGCTGGTAATCGACATCGGAGTGCGACTGCGATCGGCGGTTCTCGAGGCACGACCAGCCCCAGAAGTCTTTGTTGCCGTTGCTGGTTCGCGAGTGCTGGAAGATGACGGCGGCAACCACCCACAGGAGCATGGAGAAGATGAACCAGCCGATGGCGAACAGAGTGTAGTAAGTGGCAACCTTTTCGGCGCGGCGGTGACCTCCACGGCAGTAGGCGGCGAACACGCAGATGCAGGCGACGATGGACACACAGGCCATGGCAAGCACAACCTTCTGCGGCCAGGCGTTGGTGTCCTTGGACCAGGTAGGCATGCCGCTATGGTCGGGGAGGGCTTTGGTGGCGTTGAAGATGGCGAATGAGGCAGAGAGCATCGACAGGATGATCAAGCTGCAGCTGAAGTTGACGCCTCGCAAAGCGAACTTGGCCATGCGCACACGGGTTTTGATTTTCTGCAGGAAGGTTAGATACACGATGACGACTCGGGAGATAAGGTAGTGTAAAGATGGGTAAAGGGGACGGGGACGTACAAGATCTCTGGCCTGCTCCTTGTCGGTGTGGGCTTCCCGCTTCTCGAGAAGATCTTCTTCCCGGAAGGTGGGGCTGAGGGGGTTTTCGCGGCGAGCCAATCCTGGCGACCGGAGGGCGCTCTTGAGCGGCGACTTGGGGGTCATGGGCACGGCAACGGATTCCTGGTTGTTGATGTATCCGAAGCCGACGTCGGCAACCTGCGGCTGGGCGGTCTCCATCTTCTCGGGGTCGGCGAACGGGGATCGCTTGTCTTCAGTGGGAGAGTGCACCGAGGTGGCTTCCGCGAATCTGGGGGTGCGCGGCGGCTTCAGGGACAGGTCCGAGGATGACGATGAGTCGGAAGACATTGACCGCTTAGGCGTCAAGTCCAGCGCATTCGGGCGCTTCTTCTGGTCTGTGGTGCGATGGTTAGTAGGTGAAGATGGACGGGTAGACGTTGGAGAGAGGATCAGCCATACCACCGAACATGTTGAGCGTTTATCAGAATTTATATCGAGGGATTCCTGGGTTTGGGGAAAAGGGAGGGGGGAAGAAGAAAAAAAAAGCAGAACAGCGCAGCCGTTCTATTTAAAAGGCAGTGCTCGTATCGAGGGCGAAAAGGGAACAAAGGCGATGCGTGTAAGTGGCTTAGGGTGAAAATTTTGGTTCTGAAGATTTGTTCGTGTGGTGGGACAAAGAATGAAGTTTGCAATAATGAGAGAAAAGGGGGGAGACCAGCTGACGAGGAGAAGCCAGAATCAAGAAGAGGAAGAAGAAGAGGTTGAGGAAGAGAAGGTGGGCGAGGAGAAGTAGAAGAATGAAAAGAAAAGAGCCCGTCTGGTGGCTCGATCTAGAAGTGAGCGTGGGTGAGGGCTTCGGAAGCAAGATGAGCAAGCAAGGATGGACGGCGCGAAGAAGCAAGAGCAGGTGATAGGACGAGTGGGAAAAGAAGAGACAATACGAAGGCGGGTATAAGATGTGCAGAGACTGGTGGGAGAGAAAGTGTCGGACCTGAGGCCGCAGAACAGGACAAGCCGTGGTGTAAGACCGATTGGGATAGGACGTTTGTAGCCGCCGAGAATGAAGAGAGGTTAACGGGCGACTGTGGTTGGCTCCACACCCCTGGTCGCTTCAGCTGCGGTACTACTGTAGCGAGTTCAGTGTTTTGTATTGTGTTGTGTTTGTACAGTAGTGTTTGTGTTTTTTCTGCTGTTGTGAAGCCGTGATCAAGGATCAGTCGGATGTGGGAGGATTCGACGGGGTTTTCAAGGCGAGACGCCTGCGAGGAAGGAGATTGATGAAGATATAATCTGGCGGGGTCTGGCGAGACTTCCTTCGTTCTTCCCTCGTCAAAGACATGAGCGACGGAAGCACAGACTCAATTTGATCACAATCGGTTTGCGGTCGGCGGTTCCATCGGCCTGTGTGGCACACTGGCACACAGTTGTGCCTGAGTGTTCTTTCTGCACTGAACGTCGGATTGCAACACCACCACCACCACCACCATGGACGGCTTCCCAAAAGCTCGCGACACACAATTCATGTCCAGGTGGCCTTGGCGTCACACATACCCCACCCGCAGTTGAGAGCGAATATCACCCTCTTTATTTCCCGCCCTTCTTCTTTCTTCTCTGCAACGTCTCTCCTCCTCTTCCTGATTCCACCGCCGGAGTGGGCGAGTCTTTTTACCATGCTGGTGAGGCTTTCTCTCGGACGATCCGGAACAAAGACCGTTCGTTTTGCGTGCGGGTCTTCTTCCACCAGGTGCGGGCAGTGAGTGGCGGTAGCTCGACCTTTGGATGATGCCCAGAGGAGTTCCTTTGTCCACAACCACGGTCCCCTCCCCTGGAGCCACCACGAACAGATTCTCTCTTCTCTTGGAAAAAAACATCCATGGTCCAACCACTTCGGGTTGCCAATCACCTCGCGCTGATCCCTGCTTCCCGCCGCCCTTTTATCTGTTTCTGCCCCATTCCTGTGCATGCAGCCTTTTCATGATTGGACTGGTTCGCCTGCACAGACCATGATAATCCCAGCGGCCGGCCAATTACCTTGCCTCGTCCATATGACACCGGGTGGGGAAAATGCGAGTTTGGGCGGTAAAGGCTGCCACGGGACTGGCCACTCTGGACGCCTCTGGATTGCATCGAATACAGTAAGGACAGTACTGTACAGTACTGGACATGGACATATGTGGCATAGGCATTGCGCTGGTTCAAGAGTGCAGAACACTTCACGCTGGCAATGCTCTGTTGCACCAGCCGGAAACGACCAATTTATCTCAACGCTCGTCTATATATAGAAACAATCACATCACATACCTGGCCGTGTCCCCGGACACCACCCACCCACCATTTTTGTTTGCGATGGCACCTCCGACGGCGGTCTCATGGTCTGAACAGCGGTTATGTACCACATGCTTATAGGGTCAGTGTTTGTGGATGGCCGGATGTCCACGAAGCAAGAAATCCCGTGGACAGCTAATACCTGTTCTTAACAGCATCAATCTATTTGTGCAGAAACTTAGATTGGCTGGGCGGAGAGTCCCGTAGGACCTTTGGAATCCCACGCAGAATCACTTTGGGGGGATTCGTACGTAGGTCGGTGCTTGAACACAACAGTTCATCTGATTTCCTTCACAAAATGGAAGAGAAAGAAAGAAGAAACATTCACTCGATACTATCGTCACTTTTCATACTCGATATTTGGACACCAGTCGCTCAGGGCTGAGACGCACCTGTTTTAGTGGGGTATACTCCCGGCCTAGGATGTCGGACTGCCGATTGAGCAAAGAGCTTCGGAGCACCAGAGTGCGTGTCACCAAAAGGTTGTAGGCATCTTGTAAGGGTGACTCAACTGTACGGCCACTTGACTCGCTTTCATGGGAGACTCGCTTTCATGGGAACCACCCGAAAGGAAAACCACCCCCAAAATCTTGGGGGACATCGCTCCAGGCTGACGTGGCTCAGGCCATGTCGTCAACTGTTCCCCTACAACATCAATTACCACAACGGATATTATCGCCGACGTGCTGGAATCCTTCGGGGTTACAGGCCAGCGGCTTTATTCCGGAGGTTGCAGGTTGCAGCGATTCGATTCTCTGGCATGGTTCTTGTAAACTAACTATCAGGCAAATTACTGGACAATACATGAGCCTCCGCTCGTGGCGGTCTTGACCTTTAGCCACGGGATATCATCAAGCGCATACCGATATGCCCGGAACAGCGCATTGGATTCTCCAGGGAAGATTGCTGCTGTGGCTGCATCTGGGTATTCAGAGAAGTGCGGGTTGACGTACTCCCAGCAGATGGTGCCGTCCTTTGTAACTTCAAACAACCGCCCAAACGCACTCTCGCAGAGCAGCGTGTTCCCGTTGGCCAGCCGTTGCGCACTGCCCATGAAGGGCGTGAAAAACGACACCATCTGCAGCCGGTCGCGGTACTCCCACACAATCGTCTTGGTCTTGGGCTCGATCTCAATCGCCCGGGTGAACGTTATCGACTCGCCGGTGCGGAACGCGCCGTTGTCGAAGATGAGAATGTTGCCGTTGTCCAGCTCCGTGGCGTTGTGCTGCTGCGCCACCACCTCCGGCCCGACCTTCCACACAATCTTGCCGGTCTTGCGCGAGATCATCACCACCGCCGACACCGACCGCATCGACGCCAGGATGTGCTCGCCGTCGCGCATCGCCCGCACCGAGTTGATCAGCGGGTAGTGCTCGCGCGTGTAGTGCGGCTGCAGCGGGTACTCGTCGCGCGGGAGGCTCTCGGAGACTTTCCACGACCACAGCAGGTTTCCGTCCGCGTCCACCTCCCGGATGGTGTCGGCATATGTTATGCCGTCGATCTCGGTCCCCGGCACTCCGCCGATCACCTTGGCCGAATCTTCCCGCGACAAGGCCTCCAGGCTGGTGTACAGAATGCAGCCATCACCGTAGTGGAACTGGTCGTGGTGGGCGAGCGGATCCTTGAATTGGCGAACCACGGATCCGTCCGGCGCCAGCTCGCTCATTACGCCTCCGCCGTACTTGTGGAAAAAGGGGAACGGGTAAGGCCCGCCTTCCTCCACCGGCCGGAGGGTGTTGACGGCGAGATTCCCGTTGGGCAGAAGAGTAGCATGGCGGCCAACCCGTCCCGGAAGCTTCCACGAATGCACTTCTTTTCCGTCAATGTCGACAAGGTGCGCAACGTCGCTGGTCAGAGGGCAGAACAGGGTATAGCCGCCAAAGGTCAGCTTGCGGTCAACGCCCGTCAGGCCGACACCCCGGCGCTTCAGCGTGTTCTGTTCCATGACAAGAAGAAAGGGAGAAAAAAATAGAGGAGAGGGAAAAGAGACTGGGGTAGTTTGTCTAGTTTCGAAGATAAAACTAATTTCTTTTCCGATTGAAGACAAAATAAAAGGGCAAGATTGCGTGACAATATATGACTTTCGGTCTGTGGTATCTATCTTGGCCTCACGCCCTGAACTCGGGCCTGGAGAGGCTCCGTAATACTTATACTGGAGCCTTGTATCAATATCTACGTATCTTCTTGCTGCAATCCATGCGGCCTTCACCATTAGCTGATGAATCTGGACCGTGATGTTCAACATATCTCTTCCAAAGACGCAGTGCCGTCGGGAGCGGTCGCGTCGGTTAACCGTCGGCTTACCGACGGTGTTTTGCCCAAACCGGCGGCACCACCCGGCGGGCGGGTCCCAATCGACGTTGCTATGAAGAGCTAGGGTGGGTAGTAGTTGGAGTCGCGGCTTCGTGCCATTGCATGTACGTGATAACCATTCGTATATGTGATAATCTCATATCTGATATGTTTGTTGCATGCAAATCGGTCTAGATGGAGGTGATATGATAATAGGCTTAAATGCTCAAGATGCCTCTCGCCGCTTGCTCATGGCATTTTCGTTTCAAGGATTAGTACATATAATCACCCAGTTCCCTTTCCCATCACCCTTCTCTCCCCTGCAGTCAGTCAGTCATCCATGCACACGAACTCTCATCTAACCCTATATACCGTCCAGGAAAAAATCCCCCTTTTGAGGCGGGAACATTGCACATCATGACATCCAGCAAAGCCCACGAGCACGCGGCGGACAGTGACAATGACATTGTCGCCTTCGCCGATGCCGCGCTGCACGTCCCGGGCTTCGTCGCCGACCTTGAGTTCTCCGAGAAGGAAGCCCACCGCGCGCGCATGAAGGTCGACGCGTTCATCCTGCCGGCCATTGTGCTCTGTTTTTGCTTCCTGCAGTTCGACCGCACGAACATTGGCAATGCCCTCACCGACAGCCTGCGTGCCGACGTCGGCCTGACCAACGACAAGATCAACACCGCGCAGACGCTCTTCACCGTGGGCTTCATCATCACCGAGATCCCGTTCAACATGATCAGCCGCGCCATCGGCCCGGAGCGCTTCCTCCCCGTGACTATGTTCCTGTGGGGCATGGTCACCTGGTGCCAGATCTTCATCAAGTCCGGCTCGGGCCTGATGGCTGCACGCTTCTTCATCGGCGCGCTGGAGGGCGGATACATCCCGGGTTTCGCGCTGTACATCTCAAAGTACTACACCAACCAGGAGCTGGCTCTTCGCTACGCCATCTTCTGGGCGTCCAACAGTGTTGCCGGCGCCCTGGGCGGCCCGCTGTCCATCGGCCTGCTGTCCCTCCGTGGCCGTGGTGGTCTCGCCGGATGGCAGTGGCTCTTCCTTATTGGTACGTGAGATATCTTTGCTTAACCCAACCCCCTTTCAACACTATCACACTAACTATTTGCAGAGGGTGTTCTCACAAGTTCTTTGGGAGTGTTGGCCTATCTGTATTTTCCTCACAGCGCAGTCAAGCCCAAGTCCCACTTCGGCCACTCCTTCAACATGTTCTCCGAGCGCGAGGGCTCGATCATCGTCACCCGCGTGCTGCGCAACGACCCGACCAAGGCGATGCGATACGGAAAGCAGGTCCTGCCGGCCCACATCATCGCCACGTTCAGCGACTGGCGCATCTACGGACACCTGGTCGGTGCTTTCCTGTCGATGATCATGATTTCTCCAATGAACACATATGCCCCCTCGATCATCAAGTCGCTGGGCTTCTCGGGCCTGCAGGCAAACGGGCTCAACTCGGTGGGAAGCGTGTGCGCCTTGGTCTGGTCGATCTCTCTGGCTGCAAGCAGCGATCGGTTCCGCGAGCGCGGCCTGCACATCTTCACCGGATACCTGTGGGGCGCTGTCGGCCTGCTCTGGCTGGCACTGGCGCCTGATTCAGCGTCGAAATGGGTGCTCTATGGTAGGTTCCGAATCAAGTCCCGTTGAGAAAATGGCATTCTAACAGTTGTTTTAGGCGGTATTGTTTGGACCCAGATGGGTATGGGATCGGCGCAGGCCATCAGCGCCGCCTGGCTCTCGACCAAGATGGAGGATGTCAAGCGACCGATCGCTCTGGCCGCCTATGTCATGAGTCTGCAGCTTGCGAACTTCCCCGGCAACCAGCTCTTCAAAGACGGAGGTAAGATATACATATCCACGAGTCTCTGCACAAGGAAGAGCCAGTAAACTAACGTTTCTTCCTACAGGTGGCCCTCGCTATAAGCACGGCCTGATTATTGCGGCCGCGTGTGTAATTTCTGCGGCCGTGGTTATCCTCTGCTGGAAGATTCTTTACTATTTCTTCGATAACGGCGACGGCGGTGTTGAGACCAAGTTCAGTCTTGAGGGCGTGGAGGTTCACGATCATGACCATAAGATCGACGACACCAAGGAAGTGCGCTCGGTTGAGAAGATGGCTTGAATTTAATTTCCACCTGCTTTATGTTTAATTAATTGTATCTGCTATAATGTCGTCTGTTGGCTTCCATACCTATTTCACTTTTCAATTGTCGTCGAGCCTCTTTTCGCTCGTCTTGCATTCCGTTGCCTTCCATACAGTTGCTTTGTCGCTGAACCTTTTTCGCTCATGCACGTGGGATAAACTTGTCAATACCGCCTGGTCGGAGAATTATTTCATCCCGTGTCGTGAGCCCGTCCACATATATCCCTGGCAATATAATAAATAGGATGTGAGGCAAAACACCTGATTCCAGAAAGTGAGCTAAATTGCTCTCTCCAGCACGCAATCGGCACTGTCCGGTTATCTTTTAGGGGCTGGAGCATTCCCCTGTGGCCTATCGCAGATAAGCCCGGCAGGGCTTCTGCAGTTTCCTCGATCTTTCAGGAAACTAATGCCCATCCCTCTCCATCATTTACGGACAGCTTTGACTGAAGTTTGAATCCCCATACACATACACATTTAGTCCATACATATAATTAATCCCCGTGCAGAGCATGGCGCCCCTCCGGTCCGTCAGAGCCGCAAGGGCCTGTGTCATCTGCCGCCGGCATAAAACACGGTGTTACCCGTCGACCAGCCCCGATGGAGCCTGTCTGCGCTGCTTCACGCAGTCTCTAGCCTGCTCACTGTCGGCCTCCTCATCGCATTCTTCGCCAGAGAGCCGGCGAGCGCCCTCAAGCCAGTCCGACGAGCCGCGCTTAAGCACAGTGGACGACAGGTAGGAACGACTTTGGATGCAGTCGCGCGATTGACGCGTCTATCTCTCTCTGTGTGCCTTCGCTAACATATCATTCCAGGCTCAAACGGCTTGAGCAGAAGGTCGACTCCATAGTAGACCGATTAGATACGCGGCTATCGTATCTGCTGGACGGCCACGGCCCCTCTCGCCAAAACACGCCACCCCCGCGCGAAGGAGCGTCAGTTGGCTCGTCGGAGCAAATCCTGCCGCCGGTGATTTTAATCCGAGATGCCGCCATTGATGCCGACGTCCACCCGGCCCGGTCGCCTGATGTGCACATAGAACAGTCCGATGTCATCTCCGCCGGGCTGGTGGATCTGCACACCGCATATTCGCTGTTGTCAATGTAGGTTGCCGGGGGGGTTTTTCTTTTTTTTTTTTTGGCCCGCGTATCCCCACCACTGACACCCTTGACTAGATTCCACATTCATTATGGACGCTGGGTGAGGTTTCCAGCCGAGATCTCCATCGCCACACTTCTGGCTCACCTACGTCGCTCTCCTGTCCTTCTCAGCAGTGTGTTCTTGATATCCGTTCGCCACACCAACCAAGACCTTGTGGACCGGCTTGCAGTACCACTATTCGAGGAGTCCAAGCGTCTCATCTCAAAATCACTCCTTGCCGTTTCGCAGTCCATCGAGTTCTTCCAAGCCGTTATTATCCTCAGTCTGTGGTCCACAACCATCGGCCAAGAAGTTCTCAGTATAGACAGCTGGCTGCTGACTGGCTATGCGCTACAGCAAGGGCTTTCATCTCCCCGCTTTGCCCATATCATGAGGCAGGATGTCAAGCTATCTCCTGCGAGTCTCGATCTGGATGCCTGGTGCATATGGAATCATCTCTGTCTGGCCCATCTCCAGTAAGACTCCCTCCTGTCCGATAATAAATGCACGAGAAAGCTGACCCTCAACAGGTACTGTGTTGGCACCCGGCGGCCGTTGATACTGAGCGAGGATCAGATCAAAAAGTCGGTCCGTCTCGTCAAAACTGAGGGATTGCCCAACTTTGAACAAAGGATGGCCGCCGAAGTGAAGCTGTACTGGATTATATACCAGTACTGTTCAAGTTCGCGAAACGACCTGGCTCACACAAAGCAAACGCTGCAGGAGTGGCAAGAAGAGTTCTTCCACCTTTTTGGTATGTCCGCAAATCCCCTCACCGGTGAAAATAGCCCTCCGCTAACACTTCATCCCAGACGAGCCTCGAGCACAATTCCTGGAAATGGGCTTCTATTTCGCCCATCTTCTCGCACACTACCAGAGCCTGAAGGAATCGCGCTCGCGAATGAGCAACTCCTTCATCACCGAAATGATCCGGCTTGCGGAGATGATCATCACCCTCGCCATCAAAACCTCGGACGACCGCACGCGCCATCTTACAGACCACATCTACCACGTCATCACCTTTGCGGCCATAACCATCTGTCGGCTGCTGCACGCTTACGAACCGAACATCCGCGCCGCCAAGGTCGACGTCGACTTCCTGGACATGCTGGTCATCCAGCTGATTGACTGGTTTCGGTCTATTGGGTCCCCAAGCCATGCTGGCCACATTCTCGGCGCTGTCATCAATACGCAATTTCGAAAACTCCGTGGAAATCGGCAGCAGCCGTCCCCGGCAAACACCGAGACAACCCCCTTTGCTCATCCGCCACCACCTCTATTGGATCAAGCATCGTCCAGCTTGGACTACTTGAATTTCATCGGATTGCAAGATATCGATGATTTGGACTATCTCGGTCTTAATCCCGAGTCGTTCCAGGAAGTTTCCACGCTGCAATAACGACTATATGCCCGACACTCATCTATGGACCCTTTGGTTTTGGCACGGGGTGGACTCGGATACAACTGTCGCAAAAAGGTCTGAGCATGTACGACTAGACGAATGATGCAGTGAAGCCCGAGCAGTACAGATTGTTCGCGGTCCTATTTCCTGGCTTCTATGACCATGCGCACTCAATACTTAGGTACATGGCCGTGATAGCCCGCGCGGAAATAGGGGCGTCGCTGCGAGTATCTTGTTGTCACCCTACGAACGCTATGAAAAACTTCCACCGGAGTTGGAGATTTCTCCAACGCCAACACCAAAACCAAAACCAAAAAGAAAAAAAAAACCCCCCCAGGTACCATGGCTCAGACCCCTCCGGTGCCCGCAAGTTGCACGCCCAGCGTAAGATCGGTCCATTCCCGGAGGGCCATACTGTTCTCCACAGTGGATCACGACCGGCGCTCTCACGACCTCTCGGTTGAAATCGCACGTCGCTTCCCGGGCCGCCGTAGCATCTCTGCGTCGGCCAGTGCTAACGGGACGGGTCAACCACGAACGCCTGACCACGCAATGGTAGCATCGTGAAGTGAAGTGCGGGGTTGTGAGCTTGCGTGGTAGATGGCAGAAGTGCGAAATCGCCATGGATTTATCTGTGGTTTTTCCACAAAATAAATCCGTTTCGGCGTTGCCGCCTTCAAGGTATCATCGAGTTGTTAATATGTGTGCCGCCTGGCCATTGAGTATCTCATGATGACCGGATCCAGGAGATTCGCAGGGGAAGTCGAACAGTTGTTGGATTTGCAAGAAGAGTTGAACTGTTGTTGTTGATCATGTTCGATGTATAAATACCCAAGGGACTCGGAATGTCTTTGTGTGATTTAGTTCAGGACCATCACCATCTCCCTCAACCTCCAACCAAACAACCTTCCATTCTCAACTCATAATGATATTCATCGGGACCGTCCTTTGGCTGGCCGTTCTGGCCAATGCCTACCCATCTCCTCTTCCCCGCCAATCTTCTTTGATCCAAATCACCGGCTTGACGGCATCCGGGACAGGATGCCCTGCTAGGTCATTTTCCTCCAGCATTGCGTCTGATTCCACGGTCCTTACTCTGGGATTCGATTCATTTGTGGCTGGTGTTGGATCTGGCGCACCCTCGAATGTACGAGAGCTTTTTTGCGACATCTTCGTCAATGTCCGGGTTCCAATTGGACGCTGCTATTCGACGTCTGTTGATGTCACATCCCATGGATTCTGTCTCCTCGACCCGGGAGTGTCGGCCACCGCCACCACCCAATACTCGCTTTCGTCCTGCTCCGGCTCCTGCTCGGTGGGGACCAGCCCAGCCCCCAGTGTCTTCTCGGGGCCCAACTGGGCCGCTGGCAGTGACTACCTTAGACAACACTCGCTTTCGATCTCGGCCGGCGCAACAACCCCCAACCAGCAGAACATCCAGCTGGTTGTTCGTAGCCGCATGTTCCTAACCGCCAATGGGCAAGGACCCTTTGGAACAATTACCGGCGACGACTTGACGATCGCCCTGACTAAACAGAATACGTGTTGATGCTAGGGAGGCATGCTAAAACTTCAGATCAAAATTACAGGTGAAGCTGGGATGGGGAGTCATGTAACGAGGAATCATGTCACTGCATATCAGGCAATCTCAAGGGGAAAAAATGAAATGATAATTGACCTATGTACATGAAATGTAATACATATTGTATGTATATAAATCCATCACCGTTTTACCGCCCTCACCAAAAAGATTTAAGAGTTCTTGTGAATGCTCAAGGTAGGCTCCTTGATGGACAGAGGGCACTGGGGAAGAGCAATGCCGAAGTCCTTGTACTCGAGGGTACCAGCGGCGTTGGGCACGATCCAGCGTCTGTTCTGCAGGTCACCGTCCTGGGCACGGTCGTTCCAGTTGTGGGGGGAGAAGACAATGCTAGAGGTGGCCTCGGTGAACAGGGTGACGGGGATATCCTCGGCACGGGTGAAGTGGTGCATACCCAGGTTGAACCACAGGACAATATCCTCACCGTCGACGCTCTCGCCATCGAAGAACTTGGCGAAGTTCTGCTGCGGCTTCCAGGGCATGTTGATGTTCTGCACGCTGTTGGCGAACGGCTCGGTGTCCTTCTGGCGGGTGACAGCCAGGTGGGACTTGGCGAACTGGGAGTTGTCACGGCTGAAGGGCGACTTCATCGGCGTCAGGTGGATGTTGGACTTGCCGGGAATGACACGGTAGGCGCGCTTCTCGCCCCACTTGTTGCGCTCCTCGCTGTTGATGGTGTACATGGCGCGGTTGTTGGGCATCCAGTTGAACTGCTGCTCCTCCTTCATGTTGCTGACCTTCATCTCGAACTGCTCAAAGGTGCCGAGCTCGGGGAACCACGGCTGGCTCTGCTCAACATTGACGAGCTCGCTGACCTCGAGGGAGTTCTTGGTGCCGGCAATGTCGAAATCGGCCTTGAAGGTGATGACGTGGTCGTGCAGCGAACCTTGCGTGCCGGACTGGATGCGGGATCCGAAGCGCGCCTGGTCCTCGTAGTACGGCGACGACTGAAGGTATCCCGAGGCGCGGACGGTGACTTCAAGCGAGCCCTCAGTGTGGAAGGTGTAGTCGAACATGTAGTCGTAGTTACCGACAGTGGCAATGGCACGGACAGTCAGGCCAGTTCCCTTGACCACACCCAAGTTCTGGAAGCCGTATCCGCCAACGCTGCCGCCAGAGCGGTGGCGCGAGATGGGGAAACCAGTGTCGGACTCGTAGATGCAGATGGCATCGGCAATGGTGACCTCGCGCTGCTGGGAGAAGTACGAGATGTTCCAGAAGGTGGCACCGAAGGGGCAATCGAAGCCCTCAACCATGGTACCCATGCTGGTTCCCAGGTCGTAGTAGGTGTCGTGGTAGACAGTGTTGGCGGCCTTGGGCTGGTTTCCGGCGTACTGCGCAGCAGCCTCCTGCATGGAGAGCTCGTAGATGATGCGCTCGCCCTTGAACTTGATGTCGTGGATGGAGACACCGAGCGAGGGGGAGAAGGCCAGGTAGAACGACCAGCCGAGGTACTCGACGTAGCGGTTCTCGGCATCGATCTTGTAGCGCTTGCCGCCAATTTCGAGGGACTGGGGCGCGAACTTGTTCTCGAGCTCACGGGTGCCCATGGCCTCATCGTAGTCAACGTAGGCGAAGCTGCCGTCGCGGGTGGAGGTGTTCTTGGTCTTGACGGTGCCGGCCGCGTAGGCAGCACGGAACTCGGCCACGGTGGGGAAGAACTCGCCGCCGGTGACAATGCCCTTCAAAAAGTACTTGGTGACGTCGGTACCCGAGATATCGTGCAGCAGATAGAAGTCAAGGGGCAGCAGGTAACTGGCCTGGCCGGGGTAGCGGAACATGGACACGCGGTGGGCCTCGGAGCCGTCGAACGAGACGGGGGTGGTCGAGGTCACGGTCAGATCGGTGCGGTTGTCGCTGGAACCGAAGTAGACGCCGCCAATGAGCACCTGGGTGATGTCGGCAATCTGGCTCATGACATCAACGATGAGAGGGGTGGTGGGCGAGCTGCGCTTGCTGTCGAACTTGCGGCCATTGAAGGGCACGGCACCGCCCATGCCACCGTTGAACATGTAGTCAAGCTTCTGGATGGTGGTCTTCTCGGAGACGGGCAGGGGGCCGACCATGTACTCTTGGGAGATGGGCTCCTCCTTTCCACCCTCGTAGATCAGGACGCGAGCATACTTGGAAGGCATGGTCGAGCCGCAGCCATCGAGGTAGGGGATGATGGAGGACTTGTTGGTGGGGACGGTAGTAATGCTAGCAACGTAGTTGTCGTTGAGGATAGCATTGTTCGGGAGAGTCAGGTTGAGGCCGGAGGCGGGATCGTGAATCAGATTCCAGACCGCAACGTTGTCCTCGGCGGTGATGGCCAACCAGGGGTTGGGGCGAGGGGCCTTGACAGTGGGAGCCGGGTCGTAGAGACCGCAGGCGTCACCAAGCTGGCGGCGGATAGCGTCCTTCAAGCCGGAGCTAGAAGGCGACGGCGCGGCCATGACGGCGGCGGCGAGGCCGAGGAGAGCAGTGGCAAGACGAGCCATAGCTGTAGGACCAAGGGAGGTCGACGCAATCTTCTCAATAAAGAGGAGCAAGAGGAGGCAGAAGTGAACTGTGTCAGGGGCCGTTGGAGTTGAAGACCGAGCCTGGTGAGATTCAGTTTGTCCTTGATCTCTGGGGATGAGGAACAAGCATCCATTTCTTGATCATCTTGAGGTGGGAGGGAGTGACGCCTTATATACCAGTTGTCTGGACGAGGCCGGTCCGTCTTCTCGGGAGTGGTCGTGAGATAAGAGATGGAGAAGCCATCCTAGCTTTGCCTTGGGACTATGTCCGTCCGGGTGGGAAGACCTGTCCGTACGTGCGAGTGGGAGTAGACGGTTGGCTTGGTTGTCTCTGTTTTTCTCTCCTATCAGCAAACATTTCCGTTACGAAATCGAACGTTGGAGCATTCTCTACAGGTCCTGATCGGAGTCAACTCCTTATCAGTCACTCCATCGACACAGACACATAGTCTGCACCATAGGGGTCCCCGGTCTTCCACATTTTTGCTTTCAGCTGGTGTTCGTCGAGGTGGCCGGCTTACAGAGCAACCCCACGTCGACAATAGTGCACCGATACCGCGAGGGGATCAATGGAAGGAAGTAGTGGCAGCCAGTCAGTCACTCGCCGGCGTAGTCTAGTATGTCCAATGGAGCAATGCCAAGAGACGGCTCAACGGGGAAACCTAGCACTGTAGCTGTTTTGTTCGTTCTATTGCGGAGACATCAATGGATTGAGAGATAAACGAGATAGGAAGCTTAAACAACATCACATTTGGTAAACATCCGGGACAGACACTACTAGGGCAATACGTAATATATCAATACGACATCTGAATCTGCAAGCCAAGGCCGACGATCATTGGCGGAGAGGAAGCCTTCTATTGAGTCTTGGCAAGGCGTTCGAGAAAGCTCTGCAGATTGCATGATGGGAGTTGAGTTGCAGCAATGCCGGGGACTTTGATGTTGTTTGTGACGGTTGTTGTGCGGCATTGGTGCCATCGGCGGGGGTATTAGGGCTGTACTTCAACGCGGCATGAGGGCCAGCCAAAGAAGAGCGAAGTACGGTTCTCACCAGCGCAAAGAGGGGAAACCAGCGTGAGAACACAAAGTGGTTATCATTCCGGGCCCGGAAAAGTGGGGATTTGCCGGAGGAGAGCGACCCTCACGCCTGTTATCAGGCCTCGTTATCAGGCGGGGTATTCCCAATCCGCCCTTGATCCCTCCCCTGTCTGGAAGTCTGGAAGTCTGGAAGTGTGTATGGATAGGTTGGACAGGCACATGGCAGTGAATCACGCGTTCTGTAGATGTCCAGCCGAGCTTGCTTGTGTGGATTAAAGATAGCTGGGGCCGGTTCCAGGATGGATCATCCAATTGGATTTGGGAACCTTGAACCCCCAACATCAGGAAGATTCGGGGGAAAAGGGGGTGGCTTCCACGCCCGAGGCTCTTCTCTATAGTCTCAAGTCTATGTAAGTATCTAGAGTAGGCTAATACCAGAGTTTTGGGCGCATCTTAGCTGAGGGTGCTTCGCAGCTTCAGACACCAGGGAAGAGGTTGAAAGGGGCAAGGGAAAGAAAACTCAAAAAAAAAAAAAAGAAGCACAGATAGAGTTGTTAGCGTAAGGACAGGCCCTTGAGGAGATGAAAATTTAGAACCAAGCCTCTTCTTCTGGACATTGGTAGTGTAGTATCGTTGGCAGCGATTGCTCAGCAAATAGCACAGAAGTGTGGCACAGAGGAGCAGAAGAACAGAAGGGCGGCAGAAGTGGTGATACAGGCTTCCAACTGGGCTTGCTACTGGCACGGTCAGTACAGTCTATGGCTCACAACCTCGAGTATTGGATTAGATGCTTCTCAGTTTAGAACTTGGGAAGTCTGCCAACCTAAGGTCCAGCGTTAGCCAGCACTAGCACTCTAACTCAGATTGCCTCCCGGAGTCCCAGTTAATCAGGTCGATCGGCTCTCTGGTGATGTCTCTGTGGCTCTGGAGAAATCCTGTTAGGTCTCGTTAGCCTGGGACCAAGATAAGATACGAAGCCAGGAAAGGTTGTACGTACGAAGATTATCCGTTCGGCGAAATCTTCCCGAAGAAGGTTCCACCAGCCAGCCAACTGCACGCTGACTCCGCTGCCAACCCGGGCTGCCTGCGAAAAGGTCCTCTCACCACGTGAGTGCCTGGTCCTTGGCCGTTGCAATGGAGAAAGCCAAGAAGCCAAACATTCACAAAAGTGTGTGTGTGTGTGTGTGTCGTGTTCACCCGGATAGTACAGTACTGTCTGGGCAAGCTTGCGGCGTGCAGCCGGACGAGCATGGATCAGGGCCTTTAGCAGCCATTCAAGGTTACGGCCGCCCCCTACGGGTGTGTGGGTTCCTCGACATCGGATAGTGGTCAGGGGGGGTGACCAGGGAAACGCCAACAGAACTACGGCTGCATCTGGTCAGTGCCCCGTCAATACCAAGCCCAGTAGCATTGCCCAGGCCTGCCATAGGTGCAAGCGACTTGGGAGGGATCCGTCCGAAGCCGGCGTGGAGGATGGGGGAGGGGGTAAGTGCAGCAGTTATCACGAGTCCCGCCGTGCAGTGCCAATGGCTACTGGTATACGAGGAGTCGGAAATGCCTCAGTCACACCCTGTGGTTGGAGTGGGATGCATATCATCTGAACGAGTCGGTGTATGTAATCCAGATCGATGATGAGCCGGCCGGGACGGGATTCACGATGGCTTCATGGAGGAAACACGCAAGAATTGTGGACGCTCCTGGCCGGCCCATTGTATTCTTATGATCTGGGGAACAAGAAAACCATACTCTAATTTTAACCTTACTTTATCAATCGCGGTGAGGGATCAAAGTGGTCTGATTTGGAGAAATAAAGCTCGCGGGTTAGTTCAAGGTCATATTACCTTAAGACGGCGGGGATCGAATACAGAACAATCTGGCACGTTGACGTTAATTCCGGCCAGGACAGTGGTCTGCAGTGGTATTTCCAGCGGGTTTGTGTGTCATTAGATGGTGTAATAGCTCCAAACCAAGCATAACCGTAACCCTAGAGGAGCATATGAGGATCGCGACACCGGCGTCAGGAGGCACATCTCAGGATTTGGACGTACGAGGAGAGAACACTAGCATGTCGTTCTCAGATGGAATGGCCACGCCAGCCAGCACGTGGAGAAAACCAGACAGCGCAACAAACTTCCCGAGATGATACCCTTTCATGCAGAGGCGAAGCCAAGTCCGGCGGTTGGTCACATCTCCAAGTCGGTCACGCCCAACAGGCGAAATGGGCAGAGCCTCACGATTTGCAATTTGGCTGTTTACGGTTTAGCGGTGTCTATCGAGATGTCAGCCCCATGCACAAGATACAATATAAACACAAGCACAAGCACATTCGAACACCAGCCGAAATGTCAATCTGCGAAAAGCATTATCTGCGGTTCTGCACCTCACATGGCTTCATTTTTGGGTGGGCGGTGACGCATATTCGTCTGCAATTACTTCCTAAACAGGCACTACTACCCGGTTCGCATTTGTCAGGAACAGCTTTTTTTTTCTTTAAAATTTCTTTTTCTTTTTCTTTTCTTTTCTTTTCTTTTCTTCTTCTTTTTTTCTTCTTTTTTTTTCTTTTTTCGCCTCTTTTTCGCCTCTTCTTCTTTTCGCGTGCAAAATGGCGATATCGGCGCCTAAGCCGGCGCCGACTACAGTCGGCATTTTCGGCCTCTAGTGCCGACTTTCGGTAAAAGGAGAGCAAAAGCAGAGAAGACCGACCCCATACCGCTTCCATATTCCCGATTTTCAGTGGGTTTTAACTACCCCGAATCCGAACCTAGGAAGTAAAATCAACCAAAAACCCCGAAATCAACTCTAAAATCTATCGCGAGGAAAAGGCCGTGGTGACTCAATTTCCAAATCCGCGGTTCTATAAAGTGCAATGCCAGAACCAGAACCAGAATCAGAACCAGACCCGGAAAGCCAAAAGAAGAGGATTTGCATATCCAGTTATATTCCCTTTACCGTCGTATTCTTCCTTATCTTGAATTCCACCAGACTGCTCTCGATCAGATCCCCCATTCACACCTGGCCGCTGCCCCATCCAAAACTCCAATGTCCATCACAGCCATGCAGCGCACGGCGGAGCCGATCACGGAAAAGCCGATAATAGACACCACCCCCTCCGCCAATACCACCCAGTCCGACGCTGCTTCAGTACAACCCGTCACCCCCCTGGACGAACCCCCCGACGGCGGCTACGGCTGGGTGTGCACCGTAAGCGTCACAGTTATCAACGCCCACACCTGGGGCATGAACTCCAGCTACGGCGTGTTCCTCGCCCACTACCTGGTCGCCGAGACCTACCCGGCCGCCACGGCGCTGGAGTTCGCCTTCATCGGCTCGCTGAGCGTCAGCTGCGCACTGCTGGTGTCGCCGGCCGCCATGATGGCGGTGCGCGAGCTGGGCACCAAGCCGGCGATGTTTATCGGCGTGGTCGTCGAGACCGCCAGCCTGGTGTGCGCCAGCTTTGCGACGGAGATCTGGCACCTGTTCCTGACGCAGGGCGTGATGTTCGGCATCGGCATGGGCTTCCTGTTCGTGCCCAGCGTCGGCGTCATCCCGCAGTGGTTCACGCGGCGGCGGTCGCTGGCCAACGGCGTCGCCTCCGCCGGCTCCGGGCTCGGCGGGCTGGTGTACTCGCTGGCCAGCGGCGCGCTGATCAAAGCCCTCGGCGTGCCGTGGACGTACCGCATCCTCGGCATCATCGTGTTCGTGGTCAACACCACCTGCACGATGTTCGTGCGCGACCGCAACAAGATCGTCGGCACGCGGCAGATCCCGTTCCACGTGTCGCTGTTCCGCCGCCCGGAGTACCTGCTGCTGCTGTCGTTCGGCTGGTTCAGCGTGCTGGGCTACATTGTGCTGCTCTTCAGCCTGGCCAACTACGCAAACACCATCGGCCTGGACGCATCTGATGCCGCGCTGGTCAGCGCCATCCTCAATCTCGGCCAGGGCCTGGGCCGCCCGCTGATCGGCCTCTTCAGCGACAAGACCGGCCGCATCAACATGGCGTGTCTGATGTCGCTAGTGACCAGCGTGTTTGTGTTTGCTATCTGGATCCCCGCACACAGCCTGGCCGTGCTGCTGGTGTTTGCCGTGCTGGGCGGTGGTGTGGCAGGGACCTTTTGGGCCACCGTTGGGCCGGTTACGGCCGAGGTGGTCGGACTGGCGGACGTGTCGTCTGCCCTCAACATTCTCTGGCTGGTCATCGCCATTCCCTGCACCTTTAGTGAAGCCATTGCCCTGCAGATAGTGGAGGGGACCGGCAAGTACATTGGCGCGCAGCTGTTCACCGGCTTCATGTTCGTCGTGGCGGCCTTATCGCTGCTGGCACTCCGGGGGTGGAAGGTAAACGAGCTGCAGCTCAAGAGCGAGAGCGAGGCCGGCGACGAGCTTTCTGCAGGAGATGCTAGGCATTCCAGCCAAGGCAATGTCTTGCTTAGCTGCTTCAAGCCCGGAAAAGTCTAGCTATCTCTCTGGACTTTTGGCATCTTATCTGAGCCGTCGGCGTGTCGGGTCCGTGCCGGGTTCTTGTTTCTCGTATGTACATAGGTACTGTATGTGTGCATCGAAGTACACGGACATACAGTACAGTCTGTTTCCCCGCTCAGGTCTGCATGGCTAGCTGAAGCCTTCATCCTCCATCCGGGTTGGGGGGCCTTGGCGGGATGATTGTGGTGATGTCTATTATTATTTTTTTTCCCCTCTTCGACTCCATAATGTCAAGCTTCCTTATCTCTGCAATAGTGGGATACCTGGCTGACAGGAGATTTGCCTTCAATCTTATGCGGCGAAGCCCACATCTTGCGTTGGAAGTCCACACAACGGAGGAATCTCTGTATGAAGATGACAGCCAATTGTCACATAGTAAGTGGCTGTATGTATTTTTATTTCTTCTTGTTTTAGAAAAAAGTTCTATTTTATTTCTGTGGTATCACTTCTCAATGTTCGTTCTTGTAGTATTCTCTTCAGCACGCTGCACCACTTACACTCTCCGGCTTCGGATTCTTCGGATTCGGCACATCATGGGCCCGAAGCCGGAAACCACACTCATCAGCAACGCAAATCCCAAGTCATAGCTCTCTACGAGATCCACCACCTTTAACTTTTTTTTAAAGGGCGCAAACACGCATATCCACTGATACTGAATCTTTTATCTCGCCAAGCAATCCGGCCCAGAATACTCCACGGCCCAGCCCCTGGTAAAGACCACTTTGGGCAATGCTTCGTCGTGCATATTGCTTCTCCTCTTCTCGAGTCTCCATCCTTGATTATCTCGACCCTGGTCACAATCGGGGCCACTTAGTGCCTTTCTCTCTCCCCGTATTTTATCCACAGATACCCTCGAGCCCGGTGATACATTCCCTCTGCGTTCTTTGGTGCGGTGGGTACAGTCGCGAAAAAGCAAAGCATACGCCCGCTAGCTCCGGCGTGTTGCTTCTCCGTCTCACAGGATATATACGACAATCGAGATGTGAAGGCGGTTGCTCACAAATCGCACCGCGGCTGCTCTGGGTTGCTGATATTACCATCTCCGGGACTCTCCGATCAGCATGCCGGCTCTGCCATCAAGGACAGATGGACCGCAGGCCGCGTACGTCGTCTTGCCGAATCGGAGCCTGACTCGGCCGATAACTACAAGTCTGTCTGTGGTTATCACTTGGCATGCTGAAGGCAGTGGGAAGCCGTATAATGGCCTCTTAGAGTTAGAGGGGCACCGATATTTCCTGGTGCAAGAGTGACTCGGCCAAGTGCGAGTCGCCAAGTTGGCGTTCGTGATACTGAAATGTGAAGCCACGAAACAACCTCACACTCCGTCGCTTGCATCAATTAGAGCCGTCAGTTTCTATTTCCAGTCTGACAGCCCACGCGCACTCACCCGCTGTCAGACCGTCCCAGACACCAGGAGCCCGTTCCTGGATTGCGAAGTCTTGGCCGGTAGTATCGGCGGATCTGCCTCGTGATACTGAGAGAGTATGAGTGAGTTTTCCCCGTGCATCGCTGCGGGCGCACTTGGCTGCTCCCGCAACGCAACCAGCGTCTCGGCGCGCGCTGCTGCTGCTGTCACTGCCACTCTTTGCGCTCACAAGCCGGGCAGTCATCCGGAAACGGAGAACAACACGCCCCGTACACTTCGCAGGTCCCAGAGACTCGGTACGCCGGCAGCCGGGAGAGATCGTGCGCTGGTGAGATCGTGCGGGCGCGCGCGCCGTGGGTGTAGGTGGTAGAATGGCACGATGCCGTGCGTGTAGTAATGCGGCGCTGTGTTGGATCGGGATGCCGCTGCGGGCGTCGCGGCGAAGCGTGGCAGCCCATGAAGAAAGTACACTGCTGAAGTTTGTAATTATATTCTTCTAGCGGTCAACTGTAAGCTGTAGTGAAAGGTTGTCCAAGTTCCGGCAATCCCACTCAAGTGTCCAGTCTACTATCTCGTGATTGCGAGCTGAGTGAGTGTTAGTGAGCATAAGATCTTCACTTTCATATCTAGGCCTGAAGAAGGCAGTGTCACACGGCGTGGTCTCTAAAAAGCCGTAGAAATCAGGGGCCATTGTACCCTACTGGAGAGTGTGCCTCTGCATGAACCCCTTTATATTATAGAGCCCAACTGGGCGTAAGATTTGACGACCGAATACTACCAGACAACAACAAGAGAGAAAGGAGCCCTTGCAAAGCACAGCCAAAGACGCAAACAGTACGACGTAACTCTAGAACTATACCCAAATACCCAGCCATAGCCCCCAATACTACACCGTAGCCCTGCACATACCAGACCTAGACGTGCGCCCGTCTGCTGCTCGTACGCCCAGCTCAGATCCGCCCACCGCCCGAAACCACCCGAATCTTCTTGCGCAAACTGTCCCGCCGCCGGTCCGACCGCGACACCGCCATCTTCTCCGCCTTGCGCCGCGCATACTCCATGATGGCGTGCATGTGCTCCGACGTGCGCCGCAGCACGTCAGCCGCGGGGCTGTGGTGGCGGGCCGGCGCCGGCGCCGCTGTAGAGAGAATGTAGTTGTCTGTGTGCTGCGCGCCGGTGGTCGACGGCGTATGTCGGCCCGCGGATGACCGCGAGCGGTCGGCGGACGATCCGTACGACTTGCGCGGGCGCGCCAGCCGGCTGTCGACGCGCGGCGCGGGCGGCTCGGCGGCCTTGTGGCCCGGGCCGTCGTTGTAACTGCTCCGCTGGAACACCTTGGCAAAGGCCGACATGTAGCTTGTGCGCACGGTCGACGAGCGGCCGCGCGGCCGGCCGGCCGGCTGCAGACGCGCGTCGGAGTCGGAGTCGGACGACACGTCAAAGTAGCTGCCGGGGGGCTGGCGGCGCAGGTCGGGTGCGCTGGGGGCGTGCGCCCACGCCAGGGGGTCGCGCACCGCCGCGGGCGGTGGCAGACCTCCGTCGGAGTGCACGCCTCCGCGGGCGCGGGGTGCACTGAACAGCGGTCTCGGCATGATGGGCGAGGCGAGGTCCAGCGCTGCAGCATGGTACAGGCCCGTGCAGTCACGCAGGTCGTCGTTAGTTTCGTCGGGTCCATAATTCGCATGCATGGAGGAGGACGACGACTGGGCTAGCACTGGGCGTGCAGATAGGATGTCAGCACTGCGCGAGGCCCGGAGGGGCGTGGTGCCGTGGCCGGATGGGGGAACGCCAAGCAGTGGCTGCGAACCCCTATTGCCATTTGCGTGCGTGAAGCGCGTGGGCTGGAGACACTCTGCCATGTGGGACCGGCCAGGTGCGTCCCCCCCAGCCACTGGCAGGCTATCGCGGGGCTTGGAGCCACTGTCGTCGCCATTACGAGAGACCGGGCTGGATAAGGCGTCATAGAAACTGCCAGTGGCTGGCGACGGCGAGCGGTGCGACGCCACAGACGTGCCCTGATTGGAGGCTGCCGAAACCCGGCTACCCTGGTTTGAGCCTGCAGGGGGAATCTCTTCGAGAGCAGTGAGGGTGAGCGACTGGCGGGCCATGCGCGGCGGACCCACTTCCAGCCCGGTGATCTGGCGGATCTTGTCGGCCGATCGGTGCAGGGTGGGGACGCGCGCGTCGGCAGCCGGGGCCGAAGTGGGTCCGGGACCGGCCCACGCACCTGCGCCACTGGGGTCGGCCAGGCCGGTAAGTTTCAGGATCTTGTTGATCGCCTGGCGCGGCTGTGGCGAGATGAGGAAGTCGGCACCGCGGTACTGGGCGGCATCGGCGTGCGCGGATGAGTTTCCTGTTGCGACGGGGCGTCTGGCCACCAGGCGCGCGGGCGGCTCGCCTGAATGCATGCGATTCGGCGATGGCGAGAGGCGGGCTCGCTCGTTTCCTTCATGCACATATGGAAGTGAGGGCGGCGTGTTTGCACGAGAGCCCATGCGGTGCGGCGATGGCGAAAGGCGCGGCGGCTGGTCAGCTGGCGAATGCGCGCGATGGGGCGACGGTGACGGCACGCGATGCGGAGACGGTGACAGTCGCGGCGGCCGCGACTGCAGGCCGGGAAGCGACGGCGACTGGCGGACCTGGCGGGCCATCGTGTCGAAGATGGGCAGCGACGGCTGCGAGGCAGACGGCGACAGGGCCGGCAGCGCGGCGAGGTCCTGGCGCGGATGGTACGGCGCAGAGGGGCGCAGCAGCGCCATGCCGGCGTCCAGGCGGGTGGTGGCAGTGGTGGAGGGGTGGTGCGGCGAGTGGCTACGGTCCGGGGTTCCGGCGTGGTGGTGGCGGGGTGCAGAGCCGATGCCACCAATCGGACCGGGAGTGGGGTGGCCAGGGGGGATGGTGATCTCCATGCCGTGGAGATGGAGCATCTGGCTGGGCGACGGATGGCGGAGGGGGTCCATGATTGTGTGTATGACTGTTTTGACGGGAAGATGAGGGGGAAAGATTGTTGGTGCAGAGTCTGGAGGATCGCTTGGCAAGCGAAGATGGAGAGAGATGCAACGTTGGATGCTGTGTTGCCTGCACACGGCAGCACAGTGAGACGACGAGCGGATGGGCGAGAGACAAGACAGTGAGTCGGTGATAAGAGGATGGATATAAGACAGTGTTGATAGTATAAGATGGTGGTGCAGAGCAGAGAAGAGACGGTATCAGATGGAAGTCAAGACAGGAACTGAGATATATGCCAATAACCGACGAGAATCAGCGGAAGTGCGGCAACAGACTGAACACACACTCCAGGCGAGACATGCTTCTTAAATACACCAGGACGGAGGACGCAAGTTTGCGTGTGCTTCGCTTTGCTCCATGTGTTTCCATGCAAACCGGCGGGAGTCGGCTAGAAATAGGACAAAGACATGATGAGATGGATGGGTGAGGCGGCGGTATTTTTAGCGGTCATCTCCCACAGGTCCATTGACGATGTGAATAGAGAGGAGGGAGATACGAACAAAGAACGCTGATGGCGGAGTGTGTGGCCCGTGCAAGTTCCTTTGGAAGAGTGAAACTGGGTGCAAGATTCGGTGCACACACGTGAGAGGCATGGCCTTCGCCGCTCCAAACATCTTCCTATGCATCTCTCAGTCGACTACGAGCGCGGCATACACGCGACCGCAAGTCACAGTCTCACTTCACCTCACCTCTCGCAGTCCGCTTTCGGCTACAGCCCTCGCAGTGTCTTGCAAAGCCGACCACACACATGCGGACTCCTCCCATCGAAACCACGAACTTGGAGACACACGTCTGACCAAAGACGGCTAGCGGTTTCGCAAAAAGAAAAGAAAAAAAGAGAAGAAAAGCGAGCAAACTTGGGTTGCGCGAGTGAGACAAAGAAAATTGGGTGGGAGAAGGGTGGCCAGGTTGCTTGCTGCGCCTGGATGCACTACCGCGATGAAAGAAAAGAAGAAAAAAAAGGAAAAAAAATCGAAGAGTGAGCGGATACGGCAAGGTGAAGGATTCAAAGGACTGCAAAAGGCCAGCGACTCGATCCGTGCTGTCCAAGGTCCAAAGGTGCAAGCCCAGCTTCGATGTCCTCTCCGCCTCCTGGTCGTTGCGCTTCTGCACCGTGCACCGGCCATGCCTGACACCGTCGCACACGTTCTGTCACGACGTGCAATACACATTGTGTGTGTGTGTGCGTGTGTGTGTTTCACGAAAGGACCAGCACGAATAGCCACACACACGAAATCCGGGACAGGCGGGAGGCTGTCTCGGACTCGGTTGACCTAGGGTTAGCAGACACCAATGCATTCATGAGCATGGACCAACACACACGACGGACGCAAGAAGAAAAACCAAGGGACGTGAGTCTCGTCCATGCATTAAAAATAGGTATAGAATTCGTTACAAAGAAAAGGGAAATGTCAGAGACTCCGGCACTCGTCTAGAAAAGTAAGAAGCCAACAAAAGAAAAAGGAGAACCGTCTATCGGGGAGGATGTGCGTGTATCCGGGATACGCGCCAGGTTAGCACAAAGAAGAGTGTGTAAATGTGGGAGGAATGTCTATGTGTGGCACCCAAATTAAGCAAAGTAAAAAGAGGTCAAGATGAGTCGTCGACAGCCACGGCGGAGGGAGAGGCCACGCCGTCAAGCCCGTTTAATGGCAAAGGCCATAGAGCGCCACTTGAAGACTGTGGCAGTCATGGGTGGCGGGTAAACCCAAGTGCAGTTAATCCTCGTAGTCGTCGTCCTTGGCCGGATAGTCGCCCATCAGCAGATTCGTCGGATCGCTCATCGACTGGTTGCGCAGCCACTCGGTCTCGACGCGCAGGAAGATCCACAGCCAGCGGCGGAACACCTCGAGAAACTGGATGGCAAAGATGACCAGCTCAAAGTCCGTCAGGTGGGCCAGGTGCGGGCTCAGCTTCATCGACCACGAGCACCGCAGCACCAGGTCGATGGCAATCACGCCGTAGTACACCAGCGGCGGGAACACCAGCCGCCGCCGCAGGCCGAACGCGTGGTCGGGCGCGCCGCGCTCGCCGGCCGCCTGGAACAGCGTCAGGTCCCAGTCCTTGGTCACGTCCCAGTAGAACGAGTACAGCGAGTTGGCGCACGCCGCCAGGAACCACAGCTGGTACAAGCCCGGGTGGCTGTCGGCCTCGGCGCCGCGCTGCATCGCGCTGAGGATGATCACGGGAAACGCCGACGCGTACTTGCCGGCGTTGGCCAGCGACTGGCCGCCCCAGCCGGTGGCCGCCGTCATCGGCGCACGCCGCACCCGCACAAACTCGATCAGGCACTGGCGGAAGCGGATCAGGCTGGGGATGGCCAGGATGATCGGCACCATCAGCGACCCGCCGCAGTTGCGGTCGGGCCGCTTGGTCGACGAGCCGGCCGGCGTCAGGAACATGCACACGGCGATGTACAGGTCGCCGAGGACCTTGGAGTACGAGGTGAGCACATCGGCCAGCAGCACGTCGCCGAACTTGCCGTCCTTGGCCTCGGCCAGCCCGCCCACCGAGATGCGCCGCAACGTGCCCAGGAACCGCCGCCGCCCGCTGTGCGAGAACCCGCGGATCGGGAACACAAACACCGCCAGCAGCGCCACCAGGTATGTCATCGGCAGCCAGTCGAACTCGATCACGCGCGCCGCGTTGCCGTACGTGAACGTCCAGAAGGTGAGGAGGGAAAACACCGAGACGATCGAGAGCATCGACGCCAGCCGGTATGTCGAGAAGTGGTGCGCCAGTTCGGACGTTGAGTTTCGTGGGGGGTAGCGGATCAGCGCCGGAACATCGATCTTGAGGCTATGCAGGACTTGGAGATTCGCACCCCAGGCCCAGGAAGCTGGAGAGAGGGAAGAAGACGTTAGCATCACCGGTTCTTCACGCATGGAACACACACACACCCTAGCATACAAGCACACACAATCACGAACCCAGAACTATAATGAACCCTACGCGGAACGGCAGCGGAAATATTCGACAGAACGAATCGAGCTCAAGCTCGCGAACATCTTGGCTGGCCGGCTCTCCGCTCATTGCGACTGGAGCTTCAAGCTACACAAGACAGACCATGCAAAGGGACGAAGGGATCAGCAAGAAAAAGGAAGGAAAATCAAAGAAAATTAAGAGAAATGTACGAGGGGAAAAGAGTATCCAGAAGCGAGAATATAATGAGCGACAAGAAATAGACAGGAAATCGGCGGAAAGGAGCGCGAAGGGGGCCAAGACTCACTCCGATACGAACGAAGATGCGGGCAACGCGAAATGCTTTCAGGAGAGGCCAAAAATCACCAGATTTCCGATGCAACGGGAATGGGCATTAAAGGAGAAGCCCAGAATTTGCGGGATGACCCTAAGGTTAGGGTTCGTGTGTGGTTTTAGGGTTAGGTTGGTGCTGCTTAGGGTTGGCCCTCTTACCGAAGCCGAGGATATTCAGCACGCGCCTGTGATTCCAACTTTTAGCTGTTTGTCGCCAATTTCCAACCACGATGTGCAACTTCATTTTCTGGTTTCCCAACACCTTGATACCCATACTCCCCAATCCTGCAATTCTTCCCATCACGGTCTTACGATCATACCCGCGAAAGCTCGTCACCCGCATCGTCCCGCCTCGTTTATTCCTCATCACGTCCTGGCTACGCAAAAAGCCTTCCAGTTCTCAGCCATCCGGCGGCCACCTCCCTCCAACATGGACCCTCCCGACGCCGCTTCGCCGGCCCAACCGACCGCCTCACACTCCCCGACTCCCGCGACCTCCCTAACCTCCCCAAAGCCCTCGAAATCTTCCTCCTCCTCCTCCTCCCAACCCCTCTTCGCCTCGTCGCCCTTCCCCTTCGCCACCGCCCCCGACATCATCCGCGCAACTCAGAAAGACGCCTTCTTCCAGGGCTCGCTCACAAACTCGCTCTCCGCGCTGCACCGCCAGCTGCTCGGCGCCCGCTCCGCCCACGCCTGGGCCGGCGAGCTGCGCTCCGCCGCGGCCCTCGTCTACCTGTCGCTCACCACCCTGCTCGGCAACCGCACGCTCGGCGAGGAGTACTGCGACGTCGTGCAGCTGCACGCTTCACCTCACTCCGGCGGACCCGCGCGCCTGCCGACCCTGCGCCGCCGCGCCGCCTACATCGCGACCTCGGTGCTGCTCCCCTACGTCGCCGCCCGCAGCATGCCGTCCGTGCGCACCCGTCTACGCACCGCGCTGACCTCCCGGCTCGCGCGCCTGGGTCCCAAATCCACATCGTCCGAGGCCGCGCTGTGGCGCTACGTGCTGGCCCACCTGCCGATGCTGACCAGCGCGGCGCCGGCCCACGCGGTCACGCTCGCGCTGTTCTACTTCTCCGGCACGTACTACGAGCTCGCGAAGCGCGTGCTAGGCCTGCGCTATGTGTTCACGCGGAAAGTCGCCGACTCGCCCGACCGCGGCGGCTACGAGGTGCTCGGCGTGCTGCTGGTGCTGCAGATGGCCGTGCAGTCGTACCTGCACATCCGCGACACGCTGGCCAGCGCCGCCGCCGTGTCTAGCGCTGCTGCAGACGCGTCCCGCCCGGCGCTGCACGGCGCCGACGTCGACGTGTCGCTCGACCACGCGGCCTTCTCGTCCAACACCGACCTGCTCATGCCGGGCAGCGGCGCGCCCGGCACCCCGCTCACCGGCGAATCGCGCATCGACATTGCCGCCGCCACCCACACGCCGGCGTCCGCCGTGCCGCACTACGACCTCGCGGACCCCGCCACCATGGCGTTCTTCGCCGGCACTGCCCCGCGCAAGTGCACGCTGTGTCTCGAGCAGCTGCGCGACCCGGCCGCGGCGCAGTGCGGCCACGTGTTCTGCTGGACGTGCATTGGCGACTGGATCCGCGAGAAGCCCGAGTGTCCGCTGTGTCGGCGCGAGGCGCTGTTGCAGCATGTGCTGCCGTTGCGAGCGGTCTGAGCTGAGGGACTCTGCTATGCGCGAGAGATGTTGCATGTTGGAATATGGATACACTGTAGCAATAGCATGTACATTTGTGATGAATCTAAACACGACATTTCTCTTTGGAACTGGCCTGCACAAGCACTCCTGCTTCAACTGTGATTATAACTGCCCGGCCGTCTCACCCAGACAGACGACGACATACATAAGTGTGAGTCCACGACCGCAATTGTATAGCGGGACCAGAACCACCCGAAGCTGAAGCGCGGCAAACCGCTCACTGCAGTCAAGCTCCAAGTGCGTACATCAAACAAACAGAATCTCGCATTGGATAAGAAAATCTTATGGTATCATGAAGAAAAAAAAAAGATAGTCAACTTTCACGTTGCCCAAAAACACAAAAAAACAAGAGTAGAGAAGAGACGAAGAAATTGCACATGGAAGACCATGGCATCTCGGGTCGACCAAAAGACGTCAGGACAAGCCAAGGGCCACGCCACAGACATCAAAGGACGCCCACCGGGGCACAAACCCCCGACTCAGATTCACAGCAGCAGGGCGGACGAAGGCCCGGAGAATGCATCTCCAGCATGTCCCCACGAAAGAAAAGAAAAAGAAAATAGCCCCAAGAACGCCAACCTCTTCATACAAAAACGGCCCACACCGATAAAAAAGCACAAGCAGTTAAAAATAGGTCCGTGAAGAGTGCATGTGAGAATGCACGTTTCTCCACGAACACGAATCGAAAGATTCCACACCGGGCTCGACAAGACAAGGAGCGCGGACAGAGAAAGAAAAACACAAAAACTGGTGGTGATGGTGCCAACGACGAAGAGCAAACACGAAGAAAAGAAAAAAAGACGAGCCAGCTTCTCTAGACCGAAGGGCTCATAGTCTAGCACGCGAAAGAGGATCCGCAGGGAGATTTCGACATGCAAAGAAAGAAGAGGAAAGAAAAACTTCGTCCGTAGGCGCCCTCAAACGGGAGCACAGCCCAGGAAAAAGCAGCGACAAAATAGGAGAGACGGGGCCGCAGTTCTTTCAGTCCTCCTCGCCCAGCACAAACAGCACAATCTCGCCCTGTTCGTTCCGCCGCATGCGCAGGCTCTTGAACAGCTCCTTCTCCTCCATCAGCTTGCCCAGCGCAGTGCCCGAGCTCGTGCGCTCGCGGTGGAACCGCTTCAGCGCCTTGTTCAGACTGCACCCGCGCTCACTCTCCGGGCCCTTGTTGACCAGCGACAGGAACAGGTCGGCCCGCGGCTTGTACACAATCATCTCCGTGCCGGGGCCGGCCGCCTCCGCGCCGTCCTTGCGGAACTCCAGCAGCTTCTGCGGCCGTTTCTCGTCGTCCGAGTCGCGGCTGCCGCTGCGGTGGTGGTGGTGATGGTGGCTGCTGCTGTGGTGGTGGTGGTGGTGCTTCTTCTTGCTGGACGTCGACCCGGACGACGACTTGCGCTTCTTAGTGCGTGTCTTGTTGGACATCAGCGCAATCAGGTTGGTGCCGATGCTCTCCTTGGACTCCTTGGACTCCCTGTCCTTGCTGCGGTGCTTTGACGAGCGGGTCTTCTTGAGCGGGCTGGCCGGCGAGCCGTCGCCGCCGTCGCCGCCCGAGTAGTCGGGCGACGGCGGGAACTCGTGCTTCATCATCCGGTTGAGCCCGCCGGTAAGCCCCGTGTGCAGCACCGGCGCATCGGTCATCACCGCGTCGCTGAGGTCCAGGTGCGGGCGCTTGCGCTTCTTGTCGCTCTTCAGGTCGCCGTCGCGCGTCTTGCGGCGCACCAGCGCCTTGTCGGCGGGGGTGTGGAACGCCCCGCGCGACGGCACCGGGCCGGCGCCGTACTGCACGAGGTGGTCGCCGTGGTCGTCGTAGTACTCGTCGCCGGACTCATGGCTGACCCGTACAAGCTGGTTCCGCGGGTCGTCAATCGAGACGCGGCGGGGGTGGACGCCGACACTGGAGGCGGTGGGGGTGTTGCTCGCCACGAGGTAGTCGAACACATTAACGTCCTCGGTGGGCGGAGTGGGGGCCTTGGGCAGGTTCGCGCGCGAGCGGACGTCATCGTCGTCGTCGTCGCTGTGCATCTCATATCGCCGGAAGTCGGCCTCGGGGGCATCTTCGACATAGGCCTTCTGGGGCATGGCGGCGAGCTGCGGGTTGGGATTAGTGGCTGTAGTGGTGGCGGCAGGCGCGGCAGAGGCAGAGGCAGAGGCAGATGAGGTGGACAGAATAGACTTGGGGGCAGTAGTGGTGGTAGGCTTCGGGTTGTCAAAGGCGGGTTTGGCGAAGCCGGAGTCGGATTCAGGGTTGGTAAAGCGCAGCTTCTTGTTCTTGTTCTTGTACAAGGCGCCTTGGTATTTCTGGTCTTCAGTGATGCAAGTCTGGAGGAGAAGGGGTGTTAGAAGTAGGAGAAGCCGGTAAAATGAGATTGACTCAGTCACAGGCAAAGCGCCAGAGGACAAAAAAGCAATCATGGCGCAACGATCAAATGGCAAACACTCCTGTGTGACCACCACCAACAACACGATCAGCAACTTACAGTGTGATTACGGTACTCAGTGCCGGAAAATGTCACCATGCAATCAAGGCAACTGAAGTAAGAGCCACGGCAACGAGCGCGATGCGGATCGAGCTTCTTCTTGGTCAAGACGTCGCCACAGGCCTGGAAGGGGGGAAGTCGATCAAAGCCCACGGGGGTTCACGGAATTCGTTAGTTTGACAGAAGAATATGTCGGAGGAGAGAAATAGTGGGCAGAGTGTAGTCGAGGAGACGTGGTGAAATGAAGAATCGAGGGATATTAGGATTAGGAGATATGGTGACAATTGAGCCAGCAACTGGAGAGGGAAGATGGAATTATGGTGGAAGGAATAGAGTTTCAGAAAATGCGAGAGAGAAGAAATAGATCGAATCTCGGAAGCAACAGGAAGAATTGGGGGGTGGGGAATGAATATATAAACACAATGCAAGTGAGCAGAGAGAAGAAACTGAGAGACGGCCAAATCAGGGAAAGGTGGAGGGGAAAAGGACGCTCGGGCTGAGGGCGGATTCTCAGGGCTATAGCAGAAGTGATATTAAGATGGCGTGGGAGATGAAGAGATTAAAAAGACGCTGGTGAAGCTGGATATCGTGGAATGCGCGTGCAAATTGGGGCCCCTGGAAGGGTGATATAAAGTGGGATAAAAAAGAGCGAGGAACACCGGCCCATATATATTGGCTGGTGGCGCAATATGTGTATAAGGGACTGATTATAGTGAGGAGGGATTGGAGGCTGTAAACAGTGGAATGGGAAGCGGAGGAAGAAGGAAAGTGGGCAAAATACCAAAAAAGGCGATGATGCAAGTAGATATCCAGAGATTTGGGAAAGGGGGAAACAACAGGAAGGCGCGAAACGGGAGGCGCGAAAGGAAGAACACGAGAAGCAAGCGAGAAAAGATATGGAAGAGAGGAAAACGAGAGAGTGGGAAGATGGAAAGAATGGGGGATGGGATGGAGGGGGGAAGGAGCAAGGCAGGGCAGGTGTGAAGACTGAAGAGTGGGATTGGGGGGGGAAGGAACCCTGCCAGTTTTGACGGGTGGGAAGGAGCAAAGTGTAAGAGAAGAACGAGAGAAGACGAGAAGAGAGAAAAGACGGCCGCCATGTGCAGCAAGACGCAGCAATTCGATTGGCTGTTTCAGAGCTCCACAGAGCAGCAGCACCTGCTCCTGTCCGTCTTTCCACTGTTTGTTTTACTGTCTGCAGTTGGCAGGCGCTGGCCGATAGATACTGGCAAGGCAGGAGCGGAAGTGAGCTGGATGTCTGAGCGAGGAACCAAGAAAGAGCTGCGCGCAAGCTGGACTCACGGTGGCACCTGCCGCTTCTTTTCGTCTTCTCTTTGGGCAACTTTGTTCTCGCTGCGTTCTTCGAAGACCGGCAGGTTCCGTAAACAGGAAGGAACAACCAGAGCCTCATGATAGGCCAGATACAGGCGTTCTCTGCATAGAGCATAAGCGCATGTAGGAGTATGTACAGTACTATACAGGACAGTACAGTACATACATGAAAGCCTAGGTGCATATCAGGAAAAGGGGATGCCCGAAAGAACTTGCGTAAACGAGGCACATTCGCAGCTTCTCCGGCCGACTTTGGGAATCACTGGATTCAGGCCATAGACCGACCATAGACAAAAACAGAACAGTGCACGCGTCTTGGAAACCAAGGCCGGCCAACAGCAGACTGACTGAAAGGAGAGAGTGAGGGGCCCTTTGTTTTAGGCCCCGGACAGGGTTTGAGCAGGCGCTGGAAACTTGGAGACAGACACGGGGGTGGCCGGCTTTGATGTGTCTGGTCTGTGGGTTTTTTGGTGTGCTTGGTTTGGGGTGCTTAGAGTGATCTGATTTGGGCCAGACGGGAAACAAGGGGGTGAAGGTGAGAGAATGGGCAGGGGGGGCAGGCCAAGACTGGAGCTGCCACTTGAGAAGCTCTTCAGACTCTCAGAGTGCGCCGTAGAGGAACTTGGTGATTCACAGTGCAGCATAAGAAAAGTCCAGGTGGCAGTGATGCTTACCTCACACGAGAACGACACCATTTTCGATGATGTCTGGTGAGATTGGACGAATGAATCTTCGGTTGGGCTATTCCTCAGGAGGCGGTGGTTCTCGCAAGAAGAAAGACGTGCTGGGTAATCTCTTCAGGCACGCGGGATTCAATTGGGTCAGGGCGAGCCACGAGAGACGATCGAAACGAGAAAAAAAGGGACGGCGAATCTCCGAGAGACTCCGAAATCGAGCAAGAGACGGGCTGGCCGAAAAAGCAAAGCGTTGGGCAGCCGGAGATTCGATCGATGAAGCTTGTCTTTTTTTTTCTTTATCCGATTGTAAACGAAGACAGACAGCAGAATATGTGAAGGAAAAAATGTCTGGAACGATGCGGTATGTGTCGTGGCCAACGTGGTTCAAAAACGACGTCCAAGGCTGAGCACGGGACTATGAAGAAGCAAAAAAAAAAAAACCAAAAAAAAAAGAGCAAATAAAATTTTTGCTGTGTCGTGCAGATGCACCATAAAGTGATGGCAGAAAAAAAAAAGGGTTCTTCGGCCAGGCTTCAAGTTGATGGTGGAAGAGCAACAAGTTTGCAAGAGGAAGAAAAGGAGGATGGCTAGAGAAGTTGACGATGCCGAAACATTATATCTATCTCGCCGAGTGTAAACAGCTCCTTCCACAGTTAGGCAGTGGCAGTCTGATGAAGAGAAGAGGTTGTTGGGTCGAGTGAAGAGAACAAATTGGGAGAGTAAACAAAAACAAACCCAGAATTTTCGGTGGTCTTTTGCTCGTTACCACACTCAAAAAAGTGTGTGAGGAAGGAACGAAAATTTTGTGTGGGCTTGAAGAAAAATGTGGGGAATCGTGACTTTTTTCCATTCACTCTGGATTTTCGAGAAGCTTTCGCAGGTGGAAGGAGCCGACGGCCGTCGAAAAAAAGGGCTGGTTATGCATTTATCCGGGCTATGCAGCTAAGCAGTATTGTGTCGACATCGCGGCTTTGCAGTCAGGATGTTGACATTCTACGTGTGTAATCAACAACAATCATGGCACAGCAGGCTCTTGTATACACTTCCATCCAGATCGCGAAACCGTCCACAGAGATCGATCGTCGCTGCTCGCCTATGGTGGTTTCCGTGGGAATGAGAAAAGCCGCCAATACAATGCACTCTCGCGACCGTGTTGGCGCCGCGCTTTTCATGCGTGCACGCTTTGGTATCTCGCTGCTTGTTGCGCAACTCCTGAGCGTCTGTCTGCATACGGTCGACCGTACATTACACTGCATGCATTCCCCAGACACAGCTTCGAAACACGACAACGCGTCGCTCAGGTTGTCGCATAACACACACGTTAAACGTTCGATGGGTCCTTATCGCGATACTGATACTGCACTTGTATAGATGTTGACATGACATGTGTGTTTCCCATGCTGTGACTGGGTGTCGATCGCGACGGATGATCGATCATAGGGTCCCCGTTGCTTAGGGTACAGACTCAGATGGGTCTCCCCGGACTGGCAGACCTCATGCGAGTATGAAAAGCATTAAATCCTGTTTAACACTGTGCCCAACGAATTATCTCCACCACCACCAAGATGCAGGCCAGTGCGGAGCCTCCAAAAAGCAAATGCGAGCCTCGGGTCTGCTGACCTCTTTAGGCCCCACCGCCTCTTGAAAGATGCGGCGATACACCTGCATTTGCAGCCATCACGGCGCCCCCCCAGAGCCAGCCAGCCAATCTTGGTCGTCGACATCTTGGAAGGGTTTCGTGAGTGTGTCCTCATCTGTATGTATGTATGTGGTATGTGCTGTATGTGGTATGTCAGTGGTATGGACGCTTTCACCATCAGACCGCAAAGCCCTCCCGACGATGTGGCTTGCTTCTCGCTTCACTTTGACCTCATATACGAGTTCAGGTTCAGGTCGTGGTTGTTGTGTCCCAGCACCTCATAAACACACACACACACACACACTTATCACTTCATATCCCGCCGCTCGCTTAGCCGAAATACCGCCCACACCTGGCACACACACACACACACACACACACACACACACACACACACACACACACACACACACAGACATCGGCCTTTTTCGGATTTTGCCCCCTTTATGCAATTGACAATCCTGTTCCTCATGTTTGTCATATCTCGTCACCGTGTGCCAGCTCGCAGCCTCAGGTTTTGCTGCCACCCCCCGTCTGATCTGATTTCATCATCATCTCTCCGCCCGAATCTACAATTTTTTCTTTCTTTTTTACTCCTCCTCGCCTGTCAAACTCCACGTCGTTTGTTCGCCCCCCGGACAGTTGTCCTTTTTGCCAGCGAATAGCTCCATAGCCCGCAGAATTTGCAAAGGATGGATGAAATTGACAGTTTTTCGTGCGGGGGAGGAGGGGGAACTTACGTGCATTGTACAGACGGGCATGATTCACGTCCAGGTGCTCTCGCCAATCAGCGGGTGTGAGAAATTGGTCCACGTACAGCGAATATCTGCAGTCATCCGTAAACGTTGAATGGCTTGCTTCCTGTCTAATGTCCACAGTACGTAGAATCTCTTCTCGGAGTCTGTGCGTCGTGGCATTAATCAAACAGCGGTATAAGCCACCCGTGGTTTTCCCGAAGAGTGGTAAGTAACCTTCACTCATACAGACAGTGAGTGGCAGATATGTTGGATCCGAGAATGGACTAAGGGTATTGGTGTCTCACTTACACTTCCTCCGTTCCTCGTACCTACGACAGCTTTTGCCGTCCTCCAAGCTCCCCGGCCGGCTGTTGTTTACTCACTTCTCCTCCACCTTTTCACCTTATCAGAGACACCTCTTCGCTCATTTCTTCGCGTTGGAATGCGGGTGGTACTCGCCATCTCTCGCTGTCTCTCTCTCTCTCTCTCTCTTCTTGTGTTCGCCCCTGAGACACAACGAGGGACGCCGATTCAACGGACATCCGCCAATTCTCTGAGGAGAAACAACAAACAACCTGGCCGAGGAAAACGTGAATGTAACAGTGTCCTCGTGGGGTAGCTTTCCTCGTCTTTCTCGGAAATGAAAACGTCGTGTTGTGATCGTAAACTGGGCCAGCCAATTCTCACATGTCCACGGCCAGCACCAGTGTGTCGTTCAATGCTGGTCCGAAGTGGGCAAGCACAGATGGGAAATTGTTGTTCTCCTCCTCGCTTAAAAGTAGTTTGCCGACTCTATCTCATATCCATATTTCCCAAGAGGTCACCAGATCCACCATGCAAATGCAAGAATTTTACTACATCTTCTCCCCTCTCCCTCCCTCCGTCTCTCCCTCTCTCCCTCTCTCTCTCTTCGATGGATGTCTTGGATTTTCTTTGTCCCCATCATCTGCGCAGCACTTGCAAATCCTCAATAAGAGCAATGATCCCAGCCCACGCCGCCCACTAATGCAGCCGCTCTCCACCCTCATTCTCACTCTATGCCGTTTCTGCGCCCTTTGTATATGTGGTGCTGGATAAGGAACTAAGCCGCAAGGGCGAGGGCTGTCTCTGCCTCAACTGAAAGTGTGTCCAAACACTCGTTGGTGCTTGGTCGTTGGATCTTGTCCTGTTCCGCCAGGCCCACATCTCCCCCTCTATTCCCAGCTGCTCACGCGGATATATCTTTTCGTTATCAGCATCAGGGTCTCCCTGGCCTGGTGCACCGGACCCTATATCCCAGAGCCCCCCATCCCATTCCATTCCAACATGGCCCTGCTTGATAGTATACCCGCGCCCTGATATACCCTGGAGCACGTTTAAGCCGCCTGGGGCGGCTGACAACTACGTGATGGTAAAGCTCGGCAGTCCCAGTAGCACGGGCGAAGTGTGTGTAGAGAGTTGTCCTCGTCGTACGTGTCACTTTTTTATCATTGTTTCCTGCATCTCCTCTAGTCTTCACTACACGGCCGACTGTCTTAAAACAGTGTATTACTGCCCTACATCGTCGTCCCGGCACTGGGAACGCTGAGGAATTTTCGGACGATCAGCTGGGTTTCGCTGAACACTTACAGCTCACCTGTCCAGGTCTCTCTCTCGGCGGCCTGCAGTGTGGAGATGAGCCGCCCAGCAGCACCTCGCCCCCATTCGTCGCGCCGCCCATACAGCCAAGGCCACATATCACCGTCGACACGCAGTTCGTCTCATGCATGGTGACTTATCCATATGCGAAGGTCATGTCTTCCTTTTCGTCTCATCCCCAGATTTTCTTTTGGTTTCTCATGTGCCTCGCCGTCCATGTTCTCCGCACCTACGACTACGAGCGGCAGAGTCCCGCCTCCACGTCTGCTTCTGCTTCTGCTCATGCGCTTGAGCCGCCTGTATGCAACGAATCAGTCTCAAACCGAGCCTCAAGACCTGTTGGTGCCCAACCTTCCCCCTTCTCTCTCTTACTCTCTTTTCATCGTGTACTCACTGCTTCTGCCCCTCTGCACCCTCATAGCGCCGCTGATCAAGTCATGCCGCCGTCGGCTCCTCGTCTCCGCATTGGCACCTCAGTTTCGCTCTCGACGGGCCATTGGACACGCCGCCAGAGGTGCTGTACGAGGCTTATACCGGCCATTTCAAGATGCAGGAAACGTGGTATGCATGAAAAGTTCCAACAGCGCAAGACTGTCCACGCGCCACTGCCCACACCCCTTTTCCGGAACAGAGCGAAAGTATTCAGGATTCTTTCCTCTCGAAATAGCATGCACATGAAAGCAGAGATCCTCCCCATCGCTCCCATTCGTCTATCCACTTACCACCACCCCAGCTTTTATTTATTGCAACAACTCTCTTCCAAGTTAGCCGCTACCCCTGCAGTAGTCCGCAAGAGGATGAATGGAGGCTGAGATGAGATGAGGCTTTGGCCAAAAAAGCGCCGTCTTGGGCAGTGGTTGGTGCCAAAGATAAAGAGGTAAATATAGAGGTTTATGCTTTGCGTTTGTCGGCTGATGTGATGCTGCTGCTTCTGCACGGTCTGTCTCCTCTGCGCGTCTCGTGGACAGTCTCCGTTCAGCGTGTTTCTTCGTTCGTGTGCCCGGCGTATCCGTGGGTGGCTTCGCTTTCTCACGCCTGATCAAGCACACCATAACGAGGTGTCTCCCCCCCACGGCGAGTTATCAACCCCTGAATAACACGCCATCCGTCGCTTACTCGAAACAGACACATGTTGCGGATATTGAGTTGAGATTGTTTGTTCTGCATGGCCCTTGGTTCCGAGCACAAGACGTCCGCTTCATCCTTGCTCGCTCCCAGAAAGTTTGCATGCAGTGTGTGCTTCACCTGTCGCAAAGACCTGTGTGTGCTACAGTCTCGTATCAGACTCGGACATACAGCCGTGTCTTGAACATGGACTTCTTCTCTTCTCTGTGTGGAAGTGTTTGGTATGTCTGGTCATGGACTGATTACTGTGTATGCCCGGGATGTGGAGATCTGGCCTGGAACTGCTGGGGAGCTTGTTTTCTGCGGAACCTCGAGCTCTGTCGATCACACATCCACATTCCTTTTGCGGCCGGCGATCGATTCCTGCACCGAACGCGAATGAATGTCTCTACGTCAAGCTTGTGACTCTTCAAGGAGCTTTCGAGCTTCATGGCCGGTCTACGCTGCTGTACGGCTAATTGGTGAGCCCACTCTGGAGAGTGGCCTGACTGTCGACTTCGTTGGGGAGACGGATTCAGATTCATGCCTCCGGACTCCAAAACGGTATATCACATGAAGTGAGTTCATCGCGATAAAATTAATTGCTATCCTCAGTATCCTAAGTCTCCCAAGCTAAGCCGAAGGCCCAAAAATCGTTGTCCCAAGCCAAGCTCCCGACGTTGAAATCCATCAAAAAGGTATCATCATATATGCTGTACACATCGCTACTGACGACGGCACGCGAGTCCGCAAACTCAAAAAACAAAGCAAACGCAAACGAAAAGCTCAAGAACACCACAAAAAAAAACCCCCAATCCAGCGCCCGCGACCGACTCCCTCCACCCGCCCCGGCTCTCACGGCACCATAGTCACCGGCCGGACACCCCCGCTGCAGCAACACCCGTGGTTGTCGCCAAAGCAGTAGCCCTGGTGGTCGGAGCAGACACAGCCGCCGTGGTTGGAGAAGCAGCAGCCCTCGTTGTCGGAGAAGACGCAGCCGCCGTGGTCCGAGCACAGGAAGCCGGCGTGGCTGGAGAACAGGCAGCCGCCGCTGTCGCTGCACAGACAGCCCGGCGACTTCTCCAGCTCTTTCCACTTGGCCTGGTTCTCCCAGGACATCGGCGCCGGCGCTTGGTAGCCGGTGGCTGCCGCCGACGACGAGGACCGCCGGAGCGCCATGGTCTCGGTCGGCGCCGGCTGGGCGACCTTAGCCATGTCGGCCGCAGACGGGCCGGAGTGGGCGGCGGCGGCGGTGCTGATCGCGTCATTGTTGGTGCTCCCCGACGGCTGGCTGTGGCTGGATGTCGCATCGACATATGACGGGGGAGGGGCGTCGTCGAAGGGATTCGAAGTGGTGATGTTCTTCGCGTCCATTTAGCAGTGTTTGGTAGTAAATCTGTAGAAGGTTGTAGTGTAGATTGTAGTAAGGCTTATACGGCGAAATGGATAATCAAAGAGGTCCCGTATAGACGGGCTTAAACAGTAATCAACGACGATACCACAAGTCTGGGGAAACTTCAATCAATATATGGCTGCGGGTACTGTGTGTAGTTGGGGCTGATCTGGTGATAGAGAAACCGGAAAAGTGGTCTGACCGGGCTTGTGATGGGATGGGACAACTGTTTTTTTCCTTCAGCTGAATCAGGAAGAGCGTCTCTTGATATATCCGCACTCTCTCTACGTACGTCTACATCACGGTATCATCGGCCGATATGTCTGCCCTCTTGCATTTCCTCCTTCTTACGCTGGTCGATGATACTCGTGGCGTTTGCACTTTGGTTACGAATTCTCCGGACGCAATGTGCATCAGGAACCAACATAACGTGTGTAATCCACTGAAGCATGCGGTCCACAAGCGTCGTCAGCGTACCGTCCGGAGAATTGCAACCAAACATCCAAATAGCTAGCACAGCCGTCCGTTACTTATGGGGCTTTTTGCGTCCACTTTGTCACAGGCTACCTCCGCTTCTTTCGGCAAGGGTCACAGAGCTCCTGGAAGCATCGGCATGTACCAGGAGTCTGTGAATAGCTTCATTTTTGGGTTTGGGTTTCTGCGCAGATCTTATATGGCTTTCCGTATGCTGTGAGTGGCAGCTAGGAAACGAAGGTGTAGAACGTCCCTTCTGACTTATTATCTATTCGATCGTCCCTGCTGCTTTCTTATCTGATCTCCTCTTGACTACTGGGCTCAGATAGAAGGTGGATAGAATTGTCGAGTGTGTAGTTCACTCCGTAGCTCTTCCCTTATCAATGGCCGATGACGGACGTGCCTTTTGTGACGATCACTCAGACAGACATAAGCACAGTTCTTTGTAACTCATTATGCCACCATCTCCCCGCACATTCGTTTACTCAACTTTTGAACTTATTTTGTCTTGAATGCCCTTCGACTGTCTAGATTAAAGCCATTGCTCAATCAGAACCCGCCCGCATCCTGCCGCCGTCGACCCGCCGCAGAATCTGACTCGAACGCACCCCCGTGGATATTCTGGGTTCGTCCTCTCGCCACTCTCTCATCTCGTCTCCACACAACCCCGGGAGGGTTTGGACAGTACTTCAAAAGTCGAAAATGGCTTCGCCCCCGGCCCCGGACGTCAGAGACGACGCCATCGATGAACAGAATGTCGTGGTGACTGCGTACGCCCAGCTTGCCGACCAACTCGAAACCATGCGAAAGGCAGACCGCGAAGCCCACGCCGCAATAATGAAGGCATCGGCAGCTATCATACAGCAGGTCAACGATGGTGCAAAGCAGCGGGAACAAGCGCGAGAAAAAGACAGCAAGGCCAGTCAGGCCATGCTTCACGCCCTGGAAGAGGCAGAAAAGCGCTGGACGCAAGAAGCCGAAGCCCGCCGGAAAGACCAGAATGCCTTCATCGACCTCCACACTAAGAATAAGAGCCGGTGGGAGGAACAACGCGCGGCGTGGAAGAAGCAGCAGACCGAATTCAACGACAACGTGAACCGGATGTGGGACGGCGAACGGGAGGCCCGCCGGAGAGACCACAACGCCTTCAGGGACCAGATGCAACAAGCGTGGGACGACGAACGGGAGGCGCGCCGGAGAGACCACAACGCCTTCGGGGACCAGATGCAACAAGCGTGGAGCGACGAACGGAACGCTCGCCAGACACTGCAACCATCTCCCAGTGCGCCCGAGTCTTTCAAGGAATACCGGACCCCGTGGTACGTGCTATACCAGCGTTCAGTGCTTTGCAGAAGCAGTCTTATACTAACTGCCGTCTAAAGGAGTACCGTCCGGGTCGGCGAGAAGCCGAACGCAGGCGCCTTCATCGGGAAGTCTCTTGCATCGTTTATCTTTTGGGTGGCGGCGGGAGTGGCTCTTTGGTTTGCGCTGTCCAAGGCTGCCCCGGGGCTCATCCAAAGCGTGCTTGGGTAGTCGGGGAAGGGAGCAAAGGACAAGGAGTAACTAGAGAGTATGTGTATCAGTATCAGTATCCCAGAGAAGCATCTCCAGAATATACAAGCGCTTGATTCTGCCTATTCCCATGTCAGTTTAACCCCGGTCCCAGGAATGGACCCATAAGGCTGGATGGAACCTGGCCAGAGACGACAAACGGATTCAACAATGCTGGAGGATTTCAATCACAGCCCTGTTCGCACCTTGCTATTGGTCGCCGGCACCGCGTTTGCATTGCTTCTTGGGTTCCCTCGTCACGGCTCTCTCTCCACTTGCCGTCACCGGCGCTGTGCCAGCGTCTCTTGTGGTTTATGCTCCCCCTACTCTATAACCTCAGTTTAGCCTCATACTACATCCGACGTGCAACTGACATCTCTTGTCGCGAGATTGCCCACAAGGAAGCCGTAGAGTGCTTTCGGCGTCTCCCGTCGATACCCGATTGCGTTTGCAAGAGGAGGATCGACCTGGAATTACGTGGAAGGATTGCAACCCTGGAGACACTTCTAAATTAGAATTTTTTGCGCGAGGTAATATGTTCCAGACGTCTTGTCGCCCAACCACGCCGAATTCAAGCGTTGACAGACCACATCACACTGGCGTTATGGCCATGATTATGGTTATGGTTATGGCCAAAACCTGGAAACATTCTGTGAGACCTAAGTAACCTAACTCACTGATCATAAAAAAATAAGCTACTCCTGCTAGCTCCCGAGACATCGGACGGCAAGCGGCCTCCTTTCCCGGGAGGTTGGTTGCGCCACGGCGTTGGAAACATCACAGACCCTAACCTAGCATCACAATCCCCATAGAGCATGGAGGGCCTCGCTAGAATGGAGGCTGCGGCCCTGGAAACAGGCTTCCCCGTTTGTTCTACTCACGAGCCCAGCCTTCCAAGTCCTGAGAGAGGACATGGACAAACGCAAGAGGACAAACAGGAGGGGACAAACGGCGATGCCTGTCGGTCAAGAAGTCACAAGAGAGGAGAGTCCTGCCTCCTAGGACTAAGATATTTATCTGGGGGCCCTGATCTCCCAATCCCAAACTCTTCTCTCTTCATCCAACTCACTCTCATCCCCTCTTCGACTTCTGGTGTCATCAATCTATCATCACCATCTCTCTTCCTGCCTTACGCTTCACGCTATTCTGATATCTTGCACACCAGTTTTCATCAAGCCATTTCCGTTCCATATCCTTCACGATGGCCGGCCGAATGGTGTGGACTGAAAACGCAGATCTCAAGTTGATGATCTCGTTTTTCAAACTCTCAAACACTGGCACTCCAAATTATTCTGGAGTTGCAGCTGAGATGAACTCTTGGGGGTTTTCCGTCACCGAAAAGGCCATTCAGTAAGTCTCCTCGTCTTTCAGGCCGAACCTTGATTCCCTCCCTTGGAAGTAACGTATCTTTTTTTGCGATAGTCGTCGGTACGAGCGTCTCATGGCGGCATATGACATTAAGAAGGAAAATGTCCCTGTAGGTGATAGCGATGAAGCTCCGACCGCGGCCAAGAAGAAGGCCCCGGCCACTCCTCGGAAACCCTCTGCAACCCCCGTAAAGCCCCGGAAGAAGGCCAGCTCCGTCCCGTCCGACCCCGAAGAGCCTTCTCCCGACTTGGCCGAGGCTGCCGGAGTACAGCTCCCAGACTCCCCACTGTCAAATGCCGGCACCACGCCCGAGACTGCGCTCCCAGAGTTCTCTTCCCCGAAGGGCAAGGCCCCCGCCACGCCCTCCAAGGCGCCCTCCAAGAAGCGCAAGCGCCAGAAGACCGAAGTCAAGGCTGAGGCCGAGAACGATGGCGCCGGCATGCCCGATGTGGCGCCGGCGCCCGCCACCGAGCCAGATATCAAGCCGGAAGCCGATCCGGATGATGAGCCTACGGTCAAGCCTTAGGGCAGGCTGGGAGCTCTCCTGCAAGTGATCTTTAGGCGTGGTCTTTGACCCCGAGGAGTGAGAGCCCCTAGCTGACATTCAGTGCCGGAACGGCGGCGATGTTGTGGGTTGTTGTGAGAGAGGGAATATCATTTTTGGGCCTCCTGTATTGCTAGAATTCATGTCCTTCCAGACTCATAACCCCAATTAATGCAACATTTCTAGTTCTTCGCGTGTTCAGAAGTCGCGTTATTCAGCCCCTAGGGTTTGCGGGTAGGGTTAAAGTGTATATTTATTTATGCTTGCACATAAAAGGATTCACGCCTGTTCCTGTGACGACATGGCGATTGGAAATGCGTGAAACTAACATTTCAGGACTCCAACAACACACATATCTTGAAGTCTACCCTGCAAAATACTGTAGCCCTTTATCTTCAAGCCAAAGATGCGCCTGTGTTGGATATAGAACGCTTGAACCTGCTTCCGTCTCCTCATTCCCCGGCCAGTCATAACCTCGGCTCAGCCCCATGCACGAAGGCCGCCTCGTCTCGCCTCTCTATTGAACGGCGGCAAACGCTCTTTGACGTTAAAGCCGGCCGTATCCACCAAATCGAGAGCCGCAGCATGACAGCCCCTGTATCGGAAGACGATCCCTTCAACACGCCGGCGCCTGTATCATCCGCCGCACTTGACGGCGACACCATCCGGAGCATCTCCGAATCGCTCGACGCCGTTTCTAGGGAGCTTCTCATCTCGGAGTACTGGGACGCCGCGTCCATGGCTCCGCTAAACGCTGTCTCGGCTGTAAGATTTCCTGTCACGGACCAAATATTCCAATGCAAATTCCCCCAGTGTTAAAATACTGATGTACTTGAGTATAGGCCGCCATTGCCCGTCTTCGCGCCTTCCGGCCACCGGCGTTTCCCATCTGGGACCGCCTGCCGTCGTCACGCCGCGCCGCTGTTCTGATTCTGCTGTACCCCGATCGCCGGGGAGACCTGCGCGTGGTGCTAACCAAGAGAGCAGCTACCCTGCGCAGCTTCTCCGGCCATGCAGCCTTCCCCGGTGGCAAGGCTGATTCGGCGGAGGAAAGCCCTTGTACGTATATTCCGGGGCCTTCCAATGGCTTCCACATGGTCCCGTATCTCTCAGGAGTATGCTAACATCGTTCAGATGAAATCGCCCGTCGCGAGGCGTGGGAGGAAATAGGTCTCCCGCAAGACGAGAAACTGCCGGGGCCGTTCCGCATCGAACTCCTGTGCTATCTTCCGCATAACCTCGCCCGCAACGACCTGGTCGTGCGGCCGTGTGTAGCCCTCCTCCACACCGATGGAGCCACAGCCACCACCGCACAGTCGGTGTCAGCGGCCACAGGCACCCCGCCGTCCGCCATCCTCAATGAGCTGCCCGTCGGCGTCGAGTCCGCAGAACCGCAGGCCGAGCCGCACCGCACGCAACGGCCCATGAAGCCGGTGATCGACAGCCGCGAGGTGGCTGCCGTGTTCACGGCCCCACTGGAAGGCTTCCTCTTCGAGTCCGACCCACCGATCATCGAGGCCGCGGGCTCGACGCCCGGCCACTGGTACGACGGGTCGTGGATCCAGTGGAAGACCGAGCCGTGGCGCGTGCACAACTTCTACATCCCCGTGCGCGGGCAGAAGGTGACTACGGCCGCGGTCGCAGCGACTAGCACGGAGGCGGCGGTCGCGCGGTCGAATCCGCATGAGGGCGCCGAGCAGGAGGGCCGCATCAAAGTGTGGGGGATGACAGCCAAGATCTTGGTGGACGCAGCGCTCACTGCGTACGGCCGGCGGCCCGAGTTCGAGCACAATGTTGAGGTGGGAGACGAGAAGTTGATTGTCATGGCCAATGACGAGGGCCGGCTGTATGACAAGGACGCCGTGGCGAAGGCGGATGAGAAGGCCGATCCGGCCAAGATGTAACAAGCAATCACGCGTGGATATAAGCAATAACAAACACAGTCACAAAGCTGGCGCCATTTGCAAGACAGCTTCTATCACGTTCACATGAAACACGGGACCTGCTATGGATGAGTATATGGGCAACTATGATGAGGGCAAACAGTGTTGAAGAAGATGCAGCCGAGAGAAAATGCTAAAGGAACGACGTGCGTGTATCCAAGAGGACCGACCCCCGTTTACACACGAATTGAGGTGTCTTGAGAAGCGGCGAGTAATGAGAAGTCCGGCACACGCTTAATGGCACGGCGAGTCCTTCGCGGCTTCCGCGTCGCGGCCGAAGATCAGATATCCGGCGAATGCTCCAATGGTCATTGAAATCATGACCCAGCCGTTGTACGTCATAAACATCAGCCTGTGGAAGAGGGTTAGAATCACAGTCCCGGGTCTAGTCTTCTGAAAACGGGAGGAAACTCACATCATGATGAACGAATAGGCAAACTGCATCGCATACAGGACTGCCTTGGTGATGTGGGTGCGCTCGAGAATGCTCGGCTGGTTCTGGCCTAAACACGTGAACGGGAAGCACCGGTTAGTTCGTGCCACCACACACAAATCCAACAACCAACGGGGTGGAATCTTACGGGGAGCGGTCGACAGGCGCTGGGCAACAGCGGTCTCGTAGCGGCGGGTCGCGGAGCGGAGCGCCTCGAAGCCGGCGGTGACGACGGCAACCAGGACCAGCGAGACGATCAGGGTCGGCGTCGAGTTGCTGTGCCACCAGCGCCAGACAATGCAGAGGTTCTCGGTGTCCCAGGTGAACAGCATCTATTTGATGTGCGTTAGGAAGGCATGCAGACACGTGAGCTATGGCGCGAGCCCAAGGGCCGGTCTAGCTTGAGAAGCTCCGACCAGAGAAGCCGGATATCACGGGCTGGAGAAGTCCGGCGCCGGTTGAGGGCCAACCACAGCGGGGAGGGAAACAAACGGGTCGCAGACGGTCCGCAGTGCAATCTACACGAGAAATTGGCGTGGACTTACGTGCATCTTGCACACATTGGCGACGGCCTCAGCCTCCATGGCGTGGCCCATGTGGCTCGAGTGGTCCATGCTGGAGTGGTCCATAGTTGTTTCTTCGATGATGTTCGCGGACTGGGGGAGCCGAGAGATAAGGAGTGGCGGTTACGGGATGACCGAGGTTCAAATGGAGAAACTGAGATCCAAGACACGTGGTATGGCAGATCAGATCACTGAGCAGAAGATACACAGCCGGAAAGCGTCGAGAACTTTTGAGCACGTTGGTCTGTTTGCTTCTTGTCGTTGAAACATGCGAGAATCTGGAGGACACGAAAGTTGCGGCCTGAGATATCAGGCATTGATGAGTGAGGAAGCTTGGCCAATAGGACAAGGGTTACCGTTTCCAACAAGCAAACCCGGTAGCACTCGGTGGTGCCGCAAAATACGCAAATGGTGAGATTTCACGGATATCGGAGAATTGATTAAATCAGGACAGTAGAGCGAGCGAACATGTTCATGCTCCGATCCGGACTAGATGGCCCGATGGATGGTGGTGTTGCTGTGGTCGCCACTCCGGAGAATCTGCGGACCGAGCCCTAGTATATCCCGACATTCGGGTTTTGCATTTAACCCTAAGCGGCCCTTCGATCTGATAACACCGGAAAACGTCTAACTTTTTAACTCCGCACCGGGTCATAGTTACAGTTTCACATTTCTAAGCTTTCTATTTGTCATGCAGACTTCTTTTTCTGTGTATATCTCTTTTTTCTCTCTCTAGCATTTGACATCTATAGTGTATTTTCTATCCTTGACTGTTTAGTTCAGTCTCGAACCTTACCAAACCTACAGACCCCTCTAGGCATCTCTCAATATGCTGGGACCGCCCGTAAACCTCCCGAAGTGGTACGTACGTCAACGCTCGCGTGATGATTATGGCATCATAGCATGATTACGCTGACCGGAAGCAAAGGCTTGAGGAGAACTCGCACCTCCTCCAGCCGCCGATCAACAACTTTTGCGTGTACAACGACGGCTTCACGGTGATGGTAACAACCCCTACCGCCTCTCTCTCTCTCTCTCTCTCTCTCTCTCTCTCTCTCTCTCCCCGTCACCCCCCAGACCCGACTAACACACACCCCCCCCCCCCCCCCCCCCCCCCCCCCCCCCCCCCCCCCCCGTCAGGTCGTCGGCGGCCCCAACGCCCGCACCGACTACCACATCAACGAGACGCCGGAGTGGTTCTACCAGTACAAGGGCGCGATGATGCTGAAGGTGGTCGACGACGGCGCGTTCCGCGACATCATCATCCGCCAGGGCGACATGTTCCTGCTGCCGGCCAACACCCCGCACAACCCCGTGCGCTTCGCCAACACCGTCGGCGTGGTGCTCGAGCAGCGCCGGCCGCCCGAGTCCATCGACCGCATGCGCTGGTACTGCGCCAAGTGCCAGGCTGTTGTCCACGAGGCCGCCTTCCACTGCACTGATCTCGGCACCCAGATCAAGGCCGGCGTGGAGGCGTTCCGCGGCGATGTGGACGCCCGCACGTGCAAGCAGTGCGGCGAGGTGGCTGATTGGGCGCCGAAGCCGGGCTCTATCGTCGATCCCAACCTGGAGTAACGGGGCTATCTTGGCTAGTGGGGAAATGATGAGGCGGCGTTTATGGTCATGTTTGTGTGGACAGTTTCTTGTCGATTTTTTCTGTTGATGTAGTATACCAGGGTGGATGCATATAGTTAAGGAAAGGCTGTAACGTATCCGACGACATAAAGATGAATGATATATTTCACGAACAACAGTGTGTGCAGCAGACGAACGCGAACGAAGAGGCCAGTATATATCGATAGTATGTACACACTATATAGAGACGTCACAGTATTCTCAAGATATCCATTTTCCAGATTTCTTTTCCGGAAACTTTTTGGTATATACCCAAGCAGCATGCAAACGAGGCTCTTCAGCAAACGAAGACTGCCTAGGTCTCCGCGAACTCGTAGGTGCTGGTCGACTCCTCAACACCAACCTCGATCTTGGCCTCCTCCAGCTCCTTGCCAGCCACACGCAGGCCGGCGCGCATGACATCGCCGGGCACGACGGGGCCGACACCGGCGGGGGTTCCGGTCAGGATGATGTCGCCGGGGGCCAGGGCCATGACCTTGGAGATGTCGCTGATGATGCGCGGGATCTGGAACAGCATCAGGTTGGTCGAGGCCTCCTGCTTGACGTTGCCGTTGACGCTGAGAAACAGCTCGATGTCGTGCGGGTTGGGGATGGCGTCCTTGGCAATCACGTTGCTGAGCGGCAGGAAGGTGTCGAAGCCCTTGGCGATGTCCCACGGGAGACCCTTCTTCTTGGCCTCGTTTTGCGCGTTGCGGGCGGTCATGTCGATCGACAGGGCGTAGGCTGGGGGCATGTTAGTGACGGGTGTCAGTCAGAGTGGGCAGAGTGCTGGTGGGGTTGATCGTGGCAGATGTGCAATGCAAGGTCTTACCCTCAATCGAGTCCAGAGCAGCCTTCTCGTCGCTGGCCTCGAGGTTCTTGACAGCCTTGCCCATGATCAAGGCCAGCTCGACCTCGAAGTGCAGGTCAACACCCTTTGGCCGGACGATGTTGCCAGCGCCGGGGAGCAGGATGGACGAGGGGGGCTTCAGGAAGAAGAACGGCTGCTTGGGCCGCACATTGTTCAGCTCGGAGATATGGTCCCTGTGAGGAGTTGCGGTGTTAGTTCCTAAGCCGATGATGTCCGTAGATTCTAGGCTTTGGCCTATATAACCCGAGGCGGCGAGTGACCAATGGTGACTGTACTGCCAGGCACAGCTTGAACAGTAGTGGTGGCAATGCAGACGAAATCTGCCGGGACTCGGCGCATATATACGAGGTGAAGTCCACAGTCGGATTTCGTCGCGCGGTAATCCGGGGAGGATGTCAAATAGGGACATCTACAGATACAGCCACCGGTGCGTATCAGAGACACAAGACGCGCAGCCGATTGGGCGGCACTGTAAAATTGTAATTCCACGACAAACAGGGAAAAAGAAGCACTCACGCATAGTTGCGGCCAATGCACACAATCTTGGACGGGTTATACGACTTTGCCGACATGGTGGCTAGAGATCGACGCAGGATAAAAGACATGATGGGGAGAGAGAAGGAGGAGAAAAAGAGCTGAAGAGAGGGAACAAAGCACCGAGATGGTAATATCTAGCCCGCGGAATCTGAGCCGAGTAGGGAGGGGCCGAAACGGCAAGCTCGCAGTCCAGAAATAAAAAGGTAGAGTGCGAAAAAAAAAAAAAAAAGGCGACGGTTACCAGCACAGCCAATAGGAGCGCAACGGTGCAATATGTGGGTTGCGAGAAAAAAAAGCGTGTGTTTGTACGTATTTAATGGTAGTGTGAATCTGTGAAGGTTTCTTGGAAGGAAGAGAGAAAAGAAAAAAAGTCAAGAGCGATCGGAGAGAAAGGGGAATGTTCGTGTCCCAACGGTGCAGGTAATTGGCCCACTAGATCCACAAATCACTGTCGTCACTTGATCGTCGTTTTCTCTCTCTCTCGAGGTCAAAAGGGCCTCGAGAGAAGGTTTTCGGAAGCTTTCTCGAAGTGATGCCGATTCTACGAGATGCGGGTGCATATATTCCACCAGCAGAAGCGATCGAGGGGACTGTACAGTTCCTCCTCCGGCAGGTGGGACAAAGTCAAAGTACTCCGTCACAAGCAGACGCCAATGCGACGAGCTTGGCTCTGTCCATCTGCCGACGCCCTGGAAATTGCACAGGCGGCTTTTGCCGGCATCGGTGTTGGTATCGCAATCCCAGCAACATGTCACTAGGGTTAGGGTTGGTGGTTGTTTCACAAGTCTGGGTACAGATATGCATCTGTCCTTAGCTCCTCAACTCTGTCGTTTCCTCAACTCATGCTCGATCAACCTCCACAGCTACATGAACTTCCACCCCACGTTCCGCAGCCAATCGCAGCTTGCTGAACCTGATCTGAATCCAGACCACCGGTTTTTACGACGTGTACGCGTCCTCCATACGTATTGCACTCACGTCTATCCCGACACTCACACCACGACATTACTCTCTCGGCACCCGACATCAGCAGATTCACCAGAACCATGGATTCGCCCAAGGACAAGCTCCAACTGGCGCAGATGCTGGCCGATCTCTCTGGCCTGAAGGCTGCGGTACGTGGCTCCCCGTACCCCCGCGACGTGACGGCCGCACCTGTGCGTAGAACCGCAACTAACATTCCACACACTCTCGCACCCAGGACCCCGCCGCCGCCCGTGCTCTGCTCCCCGACGCCCCGACGCCCTCGACATCCACCGCCGCGTCCCCATCACCGTCGTCCACCGCACCACCACCACCCTCGTCGTCCCAGGACGCGGAGAGCTCGACGGCTGCTCTCGACACGCTGTACGAGCTGCGCAGCAAGGTGAAGCCGCAGGACATGACTAGCCTGCTCAAGGCGCGCCAGCGCATCAACGCGCTTGCGGGGGCCCAGCTGCGGAGTTGAGAGATGCCGGACACGGAACCTTTTTATTTTACTGTATTTTGTTTTATTTTTTTTTTCGAGTGAACCGAGAATAATAAACGAGAGGGGTTCTGTGCCGGGTTGCTGCTGGGGATCACACCACTGGGCATCTTTCATTTCCTTGGTATTTCCGTGGTTCCGTGGTTTCCGGACGATAAGTCCAGCCGGCTTGAGCGCTGGACAGGCGAATATACGATTGACGATGCTTTGCGATTTCGATTTCTGCACTGGGGTTTTTGTTTTTTGCACAGCAGGAGGCCGGTATCTGTGAACGGAGTTTATAGACAAATTGACATACCATTCAGCACTGCTGTTAAGCTGACATCATGAAGCTCTTGCCATTCTCATGGAGTATCTCTGCTTTTGTGGACCCCCAATTTGGGGCCGCGTTGTGTGGCTTGTGAAACTGAAAGAGGATACGCGCCTAATCGAGATTACCACCAGCCGTAAGTCACGACGGTGGCAGCACTTCAGGTTACATTGAGGGATTGTCAGATCGGGCTAAATTTGACAGTACTGTGGAGTTGTTTTTTCACGGGAGAGAGAGAGAGAGAGAGAGAGAGAGAGAGAAAAAAAAGATACAAAAAAAGTGATTGAATCCATCGAGATTTGTTATGCTGGCACTAAACGGGCTACCGCGACGAGGCAGGATTAAGATTACATACTGTAAAGTACAGAGCTTGGAGTGTGATAGATATCATGATGCAAATGTGCGCTTCTGGCCGGTTGGTGTTGGACCCTGGCCTGGGGTGTTGTTGAGGTGCAGTTAGTTAGTTACCTTGGGCTGAACTGGGGTAACAGCGCGCGCATCGCACATTCGTGGGAGAGAGAGGAAGCAAGGAGGCCTCACAATGGCCGCGGATATCGTGGGGCCTCGCGTGTAGCCTATTCGGTCATCGAGTATGGTGTGGGGAGAGCAGCTTCACCTTGTTGTTTGGGTGGGAGGGAACCAAAGGCGTTCCCCTCTAACTAGCGTGGCTGAGCACCGCCACTCCTCAAATTTCATTGCCGACCTTTTGGACTGTTATGGCCGCTGCAGTAGGCAGTTTGGCGGGCGCAATTCTCGCTGGCATGTGCTGGAAGTGGATTTACTCACAACACTTGTCTATTGAGGCATCACCAGGCACAGGCCAAGACAATCGTGTGTTTCATGGATGAGGCTCCGGAGGCAAGATGCCCTGTGCATTGGCGAGATACTGTTTCTTCGGGTCAATTGCGAAGATATAAGATACCCAAACCTGCACAGAGAGGGCCAGAATAGCTGGTACCAGCCGTCAATAGCATGACGACAAAGCATCAGTCCCTCATCATTACAATAGTTCATTGTCTCTATACAAAATCCGGGCACAATAAGGGTTTGGTGGGTCTGGACCCAAGCGCTAGACGGGTACACGGCCGGTCGGTGGCTGACGCTGCGGAAGGGAAGTACCCTGCTATTAGCGTCCCATGACCTGTCCAAGGACACGATGGCTTTCGAGGGCATTCCACTATTGCGATGCTTCCACGCCACACAGTTGGACCGCCGGCCCAAACCAACACGACGACTCAGCCTCGAAGACATACTGTACAGTACATGGTGATGAAGCTGGCTGGATTGCTGCGGATGGGTGACCGAGACCAGGCGTTCTCGCTGTCCGGACATATGTATGTACAGCAGTGTACAGCACATACTGTACAATACAGTATGGTAACATACCGATGTACTGTACATGTACTGTAGTGTCGAACAAGGATGAAGCATGAAGCCCCGATTGTGTTCTGACGGAAGCCCATCGCCCGAAACAAGAAACACAGGAAAGGGCCACCGGGATAATACCGTGATGCCGGGCGATGATCCAGGGCGTCCGTCCTCAATGCCAAGATCCCGCCCATCGAAGCAATAAAAAGAAGAGAAAAAAGAAGAAAAAGATAAAAAAAAACCCTCTGTCGACCCATCTGCCAGCCAAGCCCAACATTCATCGTATGCTCGTGGGATATATCTCAAATAATCCCAGCCATGCTTAAAAAGTTAATAACTGCCGCCGTTTTGTCGTGAAGTTAGACTTTGACTGCTAGCTTCTAGAGCACGAGGCCCCTAATATCTACCAGGCTATTCCAAATATTCACAGCCTGAGTAGTACAGCCCACCAGAGACACAAACGACGACGCCGACGCACCAGCCATGCATCCATCCTTGCAACGGTCACTGCTGGCCTCAGTTGGTTGCTGTGCTGTTCCCACCCACTGCGACACTCGTTTTAGTGAGGCTTGGCTGCGTTGTCGCATCGTATCTGGGGAATTGCTGCGAAGGGTACCTACCCACCCCCAGCGTCGGTACTTCCGCTTTGGGAGGATTTGTCCCTCATTTCGCTTGTACCACCCAATGTACCCCGTCAACTATCAATTGCAACCGAAAAAAGTTGGCGGTCGCTGCAACGGTTTCTGTGTGTCATTCGCCGCTCCTTCCTCGCCCAGTTTTCTGCCGGGTTTTCTTAAATATTTTTTGGTCCCTTCCATCTTTGGGTTCCCGGGCCTTTTCCCTTTTCCTTTTTGTTTTCTTCCCTTCCATTCTTTATTCATCCATCCATCCATATCTCTCTTCTCCTCCTATTTGTTCCCATTGGTGTTTCTGAGAATTACATTTTTACTGGAATATATTTTCTTCGAGAATCTATCTTTCGTCTCTCTCGATATTGTTGTGACAGTCGAGTCCCCCAATTTTTCATCTACGAAGTCCTAGCGACACCAAATCTCCTCCCCGCGCATCCCGGACGTCCGTCTCGTCGATTCGACCCCGAACTTTGTATCTCCTCCCGCCTCCCCACACACTTCTCCCACTTCTATCAAGATGACTGCCATTGATGCGTCGTTGCTGGCTCGGTATGTCTATTTCTTCTCGCTGTCGCATGCGACGCTACCATCGCCGTCGCATGGCATACAACCTCTCCCGATCGGCTGCTAATCTCGTTTGTCATCCTCTCTCTACAGCGCCTACTACTGCCCCAGCGGATATTACCTTAGCGGCACCCGCTGCTACCCCAGCTCGTGGTACCACTGGGGACGCTGGGTCCTCGCCGGCGGCGTCGTGGTGTTCATCATCATCCTGTTCCTGCTGATCGGATGCGTCAACTCGCGCCGTCGCCGTCGCCAGGGCCAGAGCCCGCTCTACGGCACCGGCTGGATGGCCTCGGGATACAAGCCCCAGCAGCAGTACCCTCTCCAGACCCAACCCGGTGGTGCCGCCTACTACCCGCCTCCCCCCGCCTACGGCGCTCCCGCACAGCAGGCCTACCAGGGCCCCACCACCGACTACTACGGCCAGTATAGCCAGCCGCAGGGCGTCCAGGCTCCCCAGCAGACCTACGATCCCGCATCTGCTCAGGCTCAGTACGGCCAGTACGCTCCCCCGGCCGGTCCCCCTCCCGGAAAGTAAACGGCCGCGAATAAGCCTGCTTGCGTGCCGCTAAATCATGGTTGACCGCTTTCGTCTTCCTTTTCACTGCTTCAATATCAAAAATGAAAATCATATCATCGACTCCATCCTAAATAAGGTGATTCGGTATCGCGGGAGAGAATGTATCTTCTACCAAGATATTATCGATGCCGCATTGATTCTCGAACTGCGAACGGCGTCGACGCCTCCGTCTCTCCTAAATGAAATCCACCGACTCCTCCCTGCTTGATACTTCGCTCAATATTCCCCCTTCTTTGTTCTTTTTCTGATGACACAAGTCTTTTGTCCTGCTTTTTTTTTTCTTTTGCTGTAAAATCCTTCTTCACGCCTTCATTTTCCCAGTGCTGCTTCTTCCTGGCCACTGTTGTTTACCGTTTCTGTTCATGATCATACCAGATATTTGCCCGGGGTTTACGTATTTCGAAGGAACAGGTGGCGTTACTTTTCTGGGGGTGTCTTTTTTCAACCTCTGTTTTTGCTTGGATTCTAGATTAAAGGCGAGGTGTGTGGTTGAGCTGGTTGCTGGGTTCTTCAGTGCGTAATCAATGGTGATTGGAACACTACCCGCGCCACGCACCCACTAAAGTGGGTGCTCTACACCAAAATGAACCAATCACCAAAATGAACCACTTTTCTCGTTTTTGACCATAGCTTTTATTTTAACTATAACTACCTATCTCTTTAACTATCTTGGTTTCTTTCCTATCTTATAGATAAGTAGGGGATCGAGTTTACCTATAGTACGCTATTTCCGCGCTCTAAGTACCGCTTCGGCGATAATACGCTTAAAACGTCTATATAGTCGTTCTTCCGCTACCTTAACTACCTATATTACTTATACCTCCTTATCCTCCTTCTATTATATAATAAGCTCCCGTACGTCTTCGATAGTAAGCGTACTACCTAACTATAGCCGAGTATTAGCTCTAGAACGAGCTAAGCGACGTGTTTACTCGGAACGCCTCGTCTTATTAAGATCTTATTTCGTCTAAACTAATTCGGCTAAATTAATTAGAGAGCCCTTAATAAACTATCTAATTAGGCTTAGTACCTCTTCTAGGATATCGCTATTATATAGTAGGTTACTAATATAAGTTATAGCTTTATCTAGTTACCGATATATCTATAGCGTATTAAATAGGGAAGAGGAAAGGGGGTATATTATAATATAATAGCTTAGTATAAGTAGTTCTTATAGAAGCCGTTCTTATAGCTTTTTAAGGATAATAGACGGCTAGAACGGTACGATACTAATCTTCTTAAAGGTAGAGATAATAATAGTTAACTTTATAGCCTCCTTCCTTACTCCCTTAATAAGTCTAAGGAAGTTAAGCTTATTAATATTAGCGATACTATTACGGGCTAAGACGTCTAAAGCTTTTACGTAATAATACTTTAATAGCTAGAAGACTACTATATTAAGCGGCTAAAGAAGATATATAAGATAGGGAGGTAAGCTAAATAGAATAATATTATAGTTATAATAATATTCGATAAATTAACGAGTATAGTAACTTCTATATCTATTAAGAATTAGTAGCCGCTTTATCCCGGTCGTATACTTCTTAATATACTTCTAGAAATACTAGATCTACCGGAAGCTAAGCTTATCGTTAGTATAGCTAGACTTAGATATTAATATAGCTATATCTTTATCTAGCGAGTTAAGCTTATACTATCGAGTTATATATTACTTACTAGAGAAGATTAGGAATACTAAGATATAGCGGCTACTTACTAATATCGCCTTAATAATAGTAGCTAACTCTCTATTAGCTAGTATAGCTAGATATTAAGCTCGCTTTCTCTTAGTAATAATAAGCTAGCTTTTATTAATTCTAATCTAAAAACTAGTCTTATCTATATTCTATATATCTAATAACGCGATTCTATAAGTCTAGATAGTATCTTATAGGCGATAGAAGTACTCTTTAACGCGAGGAATATCTTCGCTAACTTACTAGTTAATATCTAGGAGAGCTTACTATATAACTAGATATCTATATCTCTTAATAAAGTAAGCTACCTAGTTCTCTCTAATAAGTTAAAACTCGTATAGGCGGAGGTAAATAGCGAGTATATTATTAGCGGCTTCGGCTATAAAGCTTCGACGGATAGCTAGGTTAACTTACTCTAGCTAGTTAATATATCTATAAATAATAGCCTCCTTAATAATAGTAAGCTTTATATTTAAAGCTACTCGCTTCTATTCCGGCTTATTACTAATATACTTATTATAATAGCGTACGAAAGTCGGGTATAGGATATCGAAGCGCTTAGTAATAGAACGAAGAGAGTCGTCCGGGTTATCTAGCTTATACTAGATAGCCTCTTATATAATAGCTCGTTAGGTAGTCATTTAAATAAGGAATTAAATAATATGAAAAGTAGGAAAAGAAAGTATGGAATAGAGAGGTGGGAAGAGGAAGAAGTTTTATAGTTAAAAATGAGAAAAGTGGTTCATTTTAGTGATTGGTTCATTTTGGTGTAGAGCACCCACTTTAGTGGGTGCGTGGCGCGGGTATCTGCATTGTTCCTCGCAAATGGGATTCCAGGGCAGCTTGATCTTGGGAACACCTGATTCTATTTACGTTCAGTTTTAATATACATAGCCTTTTTAATCCTTCAACACTCTTTTCTCTAAAAATCGCACTTGACTTTTGTAGATGGACCGCGAAAGCATTCGTGTGCGTCGTAGTACGCGCCTGCTGGGTATAGTGAAGATGCTGACGCTGGCGACGCCTTCAGAGATGGATTTCACGCGCGTGCCGCCGTTGACGCGTGGGAGATTTGACAGATAGGGGAGGGGCTAGCCGGGGCGGGGGCCCCGGGCGGTGGGATGTTATTGCGGGGACGGTGTGGGGCGTGGCCTTCCGGGACGGCGGGCAGGGTGGACGGGTGGGACGGGAGGAGGGTCCAGTGCAGGTGTACTGTATAGTTGAGTATGGACGCCGCAGTGACGAGTGATGTGAGTCGGCATAATCGATGAGCTTAGAAATCTCGGCGGGAGGGAAGCATAAGCGACACCACAGCCACGAGATGCCACTTCCGTATCCCATCCGGACATTTCCACCCGCCTAGCACATGTATGTACACCGCTCCTCAAGTACACCCTCCGTCCATCATAGAGATGAAGGAAAGAAAAAAAATACAATCTCAGTCTGATGTTGCTCGTGGACTGGAATGTGAACGCTGCACATGTCGGACCCTGGAATGGCACGAACCAACCCCGCCAAGTGGACACAGTTTGTTATTTCAACATCGAGGCTCGGACTTTCGCCTCGCAACCGGACATGATGGAGGAATTGAGAGTAAACGAAACACCTCGTATGCTCCAAGCTTGGCTGCTCGTCATATTTCGCGGCTTCACCCTCGAAATTTCTGTCTTTGTGAACACGTGCAATGCTGACTGACTTACAAGTCGAAGTTTTTACAGTCAGATCCAAAACGCCCCCAGGGAATAAAAGCGGAAAGAGCTGTGGAGTTTTACTTTAGCTTACGGTACCTGCAGATGAAAGGCAAGAGCGCCGGACTCCGCCATAAAAATTCCATCTGTATGCACCTAAGGGTTTTGGGGGAGTTTTCGCGCCTTCCATTTTCCTTCCAGGGGTATGTGATGTGGGTTTCGATTTTCGATGCCGTGATCTTGGGTTAAAGCTGTGCGGGTTCCTGCCACGAAGACGATGTGGGTTGACGCTTCCCCCTTTTTTTGGGGGCCTCACATTTTTTTTTTCTCTTTCCTCTTTTTGGGCCCAGGTCGCCAGCCCCCTTCGTTTCTCTCTCTCTCTCTCTCTCGCCATCTTATCACATTCACTCTTTTCTTTCTTTCAACCACTTTCATTATTTTTTCGTCTTCTTCCGTATTTATTCCTGTACATATATTCTTCCGCTCTTTCTACGTCGATGTGGGGGAATCCCGGCTGCTCCGTAATTTCTTCTCCTCTACCGATCGCTGTCTCTGGTCTTCGAACCCCTGCGCTTCATCATCATCACTGACGACGACCGCTACCACACCTCCGGAATACGAAGGACGAGGACCGCACACATATTCGTCATCTCTTAACCTTTTTTCCCAAACCCGGTCCCCCGCGGCGGTCATTTCTGGATTCATTCGTTCGTTCTTTATGCGCTTCTGCGTTGATTCCTGCTTTCATATTCATAGATAGGCATTTTTAGCCTGATTGGGCGTCGATATCTGCTTTCTCACACGTCCCTCCGGCGCTCTCGCTGTCTTGGGTTTTCCTCCAATAAGCGAGAAACCTCCGCCTCAATCTCACTATACTCTGGACAATCCGCCTCTTGTTCCTTCGCTCAGAAACCGGACAGGCTTTGTGCCTCAAACACTGAAAAGCCTCGTTGAAATCCGATCCTTACGAAAGTCACCACCCCGGCTCTCTTTGCTTCCTGGTCTGGTTCGTCGTCCCTGGCTTGTCTCGAGACGCTCGGTGTCTTCTGCATAGCCCATTCTCGCCTTGGTGGCTTAGCCTGGGTTTTTTTCTTCTTCTCGGGAGTCTCGCTTTTCTTCCTTTCCTCTCTTTATTCTCTCGCAAGAGTTTTCACAGAACCTTGGAACTTGAAGCCGATCTTCGGTCCCCACCTGTCTCTCTTTATTTTTCTCTCGCTTTTCCTTCTTTTTGGTCTACCAAACACTGCCCGTCAAACACAGGATCTCCGTCCTTTCTGGGTGTGCTGAATGAGAGGAAGAACGCCTGGAAGGTGATCATACCCACGCGCAGAACCCGGTCAACTCGTCAACTCTACCAACACGGACACTCTTTCGTCTTCTTTTCTTCACTCGCTCGCTAGTATCCACTCTGTTCTTTACAAATCTGCACCTGTGGTGACCTGCGTGCATTTTGCGCGCCTTGTTCTTTCGACCAATTATCCTCTCTTTTCGATTTTGTTTTACTTCCAAAACATACATAATCTTCCACTTCCATTCCCTTTTCATCCGGCATTCTCGGTAATCCTCACGACTGGCCAAACCGGCCATTGTTCCCATCGTTGGGGCTGAAGCGAAGATAGGGGCGGAACGGGAACAAATACTCACGATCCTGTTTGGCCACCGTTCGACATTTGCACTAACCCGATTACGTCTCTAAATCTCCCACATTCTTTTTACAATGCCGACAATCGATGTCGCCATGGCCCGGAGCCTCCGCGGAGGTATCTGGGGCTCGATAACCCAGAGCGTGGCTAATTCCGTGGCTCGCCGAAGCACCTTTGACGACATCTCAAACTCGGCAAGCGAGGCCAAGAAGGCCTTTTCAAGTTGGGATAACTGCATGCAGGCCAACTATTGCAAGTACGTTTAGCCCATGCTGTTGTTGCTCCGGCCCCCCTTGAAGTTGAAGGCACGCACGCCTGTTCCGCACCCCACTAACACTGTTCTCTCATAGATGGCCCGTGATTGCCTTGCTTATTGTCGGTGGCTTGATGCTCTTCTCCATTGTTTGGTGCGTTGCGCGGTGCCTGTGCTGTGGACTCTCCTGCTGCTGTGAGTGTTGCTACTGCTTAAAGTGCTGTGGAAACTGCCTCGGATGCTGCGATCCCCCCAGAGGCCGCCGCCACAAATATCTCGACGACCCCTACGTGCCGCCCAACCACCACCACGATACTACCTACCGCGCCGAGCCGCCCATGAAAGCCCCGCTTGTTGCCGCCGCCGTGCCCGCTCCCTCACCGGCCGCCACCAACTTCCCCCCTCAATATGCCGAGTTCGACGTGTCTCGTGGTGGCGCTGGAGCCGCAACCGCCGGCCGGTCGACTGGTGGAGACGAGCTTCCCGCCATGCCCGTGTGGGATAACGCTGCGAGCAAGAAGGTTGCGGTTGATGCCGATGTGGAAATGGACCAGCTCAAGAAGCCCGAAAGCACCGCCCAGCTAAAGCCTATCCCGGCGGCAAGCATTTCTCCCGGCCCCGCGAGCCCTGCGGGGATGCGCGCAAATGCCCCCAGCCCGTATCGCCAGCCGTCGCCCATAGGTGCCAACAATATGCGCCCGGTCCAGGATCCCCGCGCGTACCAGAACGATCCATATGCGAACGCGAATAACGCCGACACCTATAGAAACAACCCCGCCGACCCCTATAGCCGCACATCCCCCGCTGGCTACGACAGCAACAACGCGTATCCTGCCCGGGCATACAACGCGGTATCTCCGAGCCCCAACCAGCAACAATACGGTGGCCAACCGTCCGCCATGGGCTACATTAACACCGGAAACGGCTATGGCCGGAATCCCTCGGTCGATAACTCGCAACGAGGCCCCGGACAGGGTCAAGGACAGCTGGGACAGCAAACATTCCTCCGCCAGCAATACTCTGGTCAGGATGCCGGCTACGAGAATGGATATGCCAACCCACAGTCGGCGAATGCCTACGGCGGTCCCGTCCAAGGCCGTCGTCAGTCGCCGCCGAGAATGGACACTGCTCCCCCGTCGCCGTACCATGATGTCGTACACGAAATGCCCACCGCAAACTACGGCTACGACACCGCCGCCCCCGCGAACAACAGCCGCCAGAATGTCGCTGGTTACGGCCAAGCCCAGGGAGCATACGCTGCCGACGGTGGCTACCAGAACGGCGGCTACGGCAACGCCACTCCGTCCCCGGCGCCGCAGGCCCCCGTGCAAAACACCGGTGGCTTCGACTTCAACTCGGGCTACAGCCGGCCCCAACAACCGACCGGCGGCTACGATGGCTACAACAACCATAGCAATAATGGCAGCCAGCGCAACAGCCCCCCGCGCGATGCGTATGCCCAGGGCGGCAACCAGTACCAGCAGGCCAGCGGGTACCGACAAGCGCCCGGCTGGGGCCAGTAACGGATGATTGAATTTGAAGCAACGTATTTCGGAGCCCGGAGTTTTGAATACCATGAAGTGGAAAAACGGCGAGAGCTTTTCTTACAGGATTTCTTTTTAGTCCATATAGGATACTGGCGTTATACAATCTTTTTTATATCTTTTTTCTTCTTGACTTCCATTTTTACCCTTTTTTGATGTACATATATATATATATATATATATATATATATATATATTTGCCAGAGTGGCCATGGTCCGTCCGGCTGGGAACTTTAACGACTCTTTTTGCGTGGCAGTTGTTGGATACGCCTGTACATCGTGCCCTATCTTTCTTCCTTGGCTCGTTTTTGGATTTCCAGATTACGACGTTGTTCATCACCAGATTTTCCCTTTGTCGGAATTTTCGCGGAGTATATATATATACATGTATAGCTCCCTCTCTCTCTGTTTGCGTGGGCTGGAGTCCGACGGGCCGGGAGAGACGTTGGGGGCGTGTTTAGGGGATGAAGGGGCCAAATCTACGAGTGCATATACTTTTTAGAATTTTGTTCAATGAATGATGCTACTTGATCTTATTTCTTCTGGTTGTGACTGGATGTGTTGAAAAATTATGGAACGAGGGCTGGATTCACCCGGGTGCATTGACGTGTGAATGGGTGCCGGGGGGGGGGCGGCATGACGTGCGCCGAAGAGAGCTATCTGGTGAAGAATACACGGAGGCCGTAGAAGAGGCGGACTTGGGATTTTGTTTGCGCCTGAACGGGTGAGTGTAGTCGGCGATACTGACAAACCCGGCGCTGTATGGGTTGACTCAACCTGATCTCTTTTCACCTGATCTGAAGAAACGCGTGGAATCAACGGCTACTCACGAAAAAAAAAAGCAAAATGGAAGTCGAAAACAGTCTAGACATTATAAGAATAGGTGGACCAACGAACCCCCTCCGTTCCCAAATAGGGGAAGAAAAAGTTGAGATAGAAGTGATAAGGTCTAGAGGCACATGAACGCCGAGAAACAGAATGCATGGGCAGGCCGTAACGAGGGAAACGGAGCAGACGACAAACAGCAGAGAGAACGAAAGCAGCAAGTGCTGAGATATGCGTACAGGAACACCCATGCAACGAACGAAGAGAACTCCGAGAATATATACCAAGAAAGAAACAGACAGACACCGGAAGATCGCCTACAAAAGCCAGACAGAGATACACACACACACACACACACACACACAAAAAGATCACTTCGCAAACGCCATCAGACTCCTCCGGTCGTCGTTCGCACTCGAGCTACTACTGCTCCCAATTACCGTCGGCGCGCCGCCGTCCAGGTCCGGGTCGTACTCGGCCGCGCCGACGTGCACGTGCGGGTGGTGCATGCGCACGCCCTTGACGGGCTTCGCGTCTTCCGCGACGGGGGTTCTGTCCTCCTCGTCATCCGAGTCGGAGTCAGAGGACGACAGGTCGGCGGCGCTGCCGATCGAGAAGGCGCGCGCGGCGTCGGGATCAGACGTGGGCAGCCGCTCGTGGTCGCCGGTATGATGGTGGTGGTGCTGGTGGTGGTGCGGGTCTATCTGCTTCTTGATGAACGAGTCGATGATGTAGTACTGCATGGCGTTCATGATGAGCGGGAACAGCATCATCACGAAGATGATCTGCAGCCGCTCGTTGCCCTCGGTCCAGCCCAGCGCCCAGTCGCCGATGCGCGAGATCCACGGGAACACGATGAAGATCACCAGCACGCACAGCTTCATGCCGAAGAGGCCGCAGAAGTAGATGAACGACTGCTTGAGCCACCACCACGCGTTGGGCGGCTCGCCGTAGTTGCCCGACTGGATCGACTGGACCGGCTTGCCGAACGGCGTCACGGCGGCGGCGATGGTGAAGAGGCGGAGGAGGACGATCAGGATGGGGATGCCGAGGGTAGTCTGCGAAGGGGGGGGGGGGGGGGGGGGGGGGGGGGGGGGGGGGGGGGGGGGGGGGGGGGGGGGGGGGGGGGGGGGGGGGGGGGGGGTTGTTAGTATCTATGATCTATGCCATGAACGTGTGTGGTGATGTATGGGTGAACGTACATCTATGCCTAGGTTTAATAGGTAGAACGAGCACGGGTTCGGGGAGTATGTCGATTCGTCGCGCGGGCCGTGGGCGACGGTGGCCGGGCCGGCAGTAACCGAGAAGCGACCGGACGTCAACATCGACATGAACACATTCGCGATATGCACCAGCACAGAGCCAAACACCTGCTTCGACACATCGAAGAACCAGATCTTGACGGGCCGCTGCGGCCGCTCGCGCCAGCGCTTGAACACCAGAGACATCATGGCCAGGCCGCCCAGCGCCAGCTGCACCAGCAGGGCAAACGGGCCGAGCAGCTCGCAGTCGCCCTGCGGCTGGGGCACTTTCGGGCCGGCGGCCGCGCCAACGGGGGAGAAAGAGGTTGTTGTCGTGAGAGGGATCATGGTTGAGGACGAGGTCGCGGAGGAAGTGAAGGCTGTTGTCGGGGTGGGAAGTGCGGTGGCGATATGCACGAGGAACGAGGCGGCGACGGACGCCGGAGTCGGGAACTGGTCGAGAGGGATGGTAGACACGGCGGTGGGCAGGCCGTCAAGACCGGCGGGAGGAAGCATGACGAAGGAAAGAAGGAAGGGGAAAAAAGAGGAGATAGGTAGGAAGACGAAGAAATGTTGAGCGCCACTGATAAGGCGAGATAGTGACGGAGGGCAGCCTGGACGGGTGCACACAATGCTACATACACAGCTGGGCTTAGAGCCAAAGTGTGCTGAGTGGGTAAAGTGAGATGCAGCGAGTCCGGATTGGGAGCACAACCAGACCACGTGGGCGGTTCAGAGTTGATTGCACGGCGGATATGTTTGGTTGAGAGATCTCGTAAAGATCGAGGAAGCAAATGTCAAGGTGCCGGGGGAGTGGAGACCAGAGCCAGAGATAGGAAATGAGGACGACGATATAGGGCTGCAAACGAAGGCGCGTGTACAGGTTCAGACACAAAGAAGAGGATCAAGATGTGAGGTGACGGATGAGTGTCTTAGGACTGTGTGATGATGATGCTCAGGAGGCGAGCAAACGAGGGCCGTGATATAAAAAAAGAACGACGAACAGGACAAAAAAGAATGGAGAGAAAAGGGACCGGCCAGAATATGAAAAAGAAGAAGAAGAAAAGAAAAAAAAAGTCCAAAGATGCACAGAAGAAATGAAGAAAATAAAGTAGCCGAGCGAGATATCCCGGCGAAGGCGGAGAGAGAAAGAGGAAGAAGAAATGGATGTTCTGGTGTCATGATGGATCTCCAACACTGAATCTGGAAAAACGAAATCGGCGTGAAGATTCCGGCTTAGGCCTTCCCAGGCGCTGTAAAGTTACCGCCACCAAGCGCTAATTTGGCCCGGTGGAATGGACTCAGAACGCCGCATATAGGCGCTGCGAACAGGTCAAATAGGGGAGGCAGATGGCAGGAGACTTGGGGGAAAGCTCATCTGACAGGGCGAGGGAGGTCACTTTTGCGTGGTGGGGTAGGCAGGGAGGTACTTGAAGCAGCTTAGGGGGCGAAGTACCCTGCAAACTCACTTGAGGCCCTGAGCTGGGATGAGCGCCAACACACTTTCGACCCAGGCGTACTGTCGGAAGATATTCGGAGAGACACCGGCTAATCCTCGTGTAAAGCGCGCGCTTTGCTTGCCGCGAAAAGAAAAAAATGTGCTTCAGGATCATGATCGTGAGAGCTTCACTTTCGCTTCCCAACTGCACTTGGTCTTCCACTCAATTGCGTCTTCCCACCATCTTTTTGATTTTCTGTTGTCAGGGGAAATCTCCCCGGCTGCTAACCTTCTTTGCATTCTTCAACTGCATTTCGCCCGCCGCCGCTCGCTGTATCCCGTTGACCGGCCCCTTCTCGACACTCCTTTTTTTACCACTCGCTCTCTCTCTCTTTCTCTCTCTCGTTCTCCCCCGTCGACACACACCCACCATGTTCTGCTCGAGATTAAGGATACCCCGGGTGGCTGTGGCCAGCCTGGCCCGCGCGACGGCTGTTCCCGCGCCGGCGTCCCGGCGGCTGCTGCACCAGATGCCGGCGCTGCCGTACGAACACAAGGAGGGCCTGCCCGGTCTGTACTCGGCCCAGGGCTTCGACATTGCCTGGAACCAGTACATGGACGTGATGCTGGACAAGCTCAATGCGCTGACGGCTGGTGAGTTTGGCTCTCGCGGGTTGGATTCAGGATCTTCAAGCGACCAGCTCTGTTTGGTCGTGGCTGTCGCGTGCCGAGTTTCTCGACGACAGATCACACCGGACCGCAGGTTCCGATTGCTTCAAAGACAATCCCGAAAGCCAGGAAACTCGGAAGCCATGAAACTAACCCGACTCCCCCACAGGAACCGATATGGAGGAGAAGGACGTCAAGTCCATCCTGCTGTCCACGGCGCGCGAGCCGTCGCTGGCCCCGGTTTTCAACCACGCCTCAATGGCCCACAACAACCACATCTTCTTTAAGTCGCTCGCGCCCGACCCAGCGCCGATGCCCAGCCGCCTGCGCGCCGAGCTGGAGCGCAGCTTCACCAGCATCGAGACCATGCGCCTCGAGTTCCTCGCCACCGCCATGGGCATGTTCGGCCCGGGCTTCGTGTGGCTCGTCAAGACCGGCCTCAACGACTACTCGGTGCTGGCCACCTACCTCGCCGGCTCGCCCTACCCGGGTGCCCACTGGCGCCGCCAGCCCGCCGACATGAACACTGTTGGCGCCGACGGCTCGGCTGCCGACTTCCTGCGCCGCTCGCAGAAACCCTTCAACGCCGCGCCTACTATGGCCGGCATCAACGCCAACCTGCCGCCCGGCGCCGGCAACACCGTGCCGCTGCTGTGTCTCAACACGTGGGAGCACGCGTGGATGCACGACTTTGGCATTGGCGGCAAGCGCACCTACGTCGAGGAGTGGTGGAAGAAGATCGACTGGGAGGCCATTGAGAGCGTGGTGTCGCTGTCGCGGCCGCGTGCGCCGGCGGACGCCGGCGCCAAGAGCGCTTAGGCGCCGCGTATGTTGTGACTGTCTGCGTTTGGTGTATGCATAGCATATTGTACATGTACGCTGTATCTTCTTAGAATGCGTGTTTAGGAACCGGGGGACAAGCAACTGAAAAATATCTCTCTTGATAGCGAAAGCGCTGGGCATCTGGCTTTGTTTCTGGATGCCAACTCTTCCGCTCTGTAATATACTGATGGTTTCTTTTTCGTGTAGGGGAATTAACTGGCAATGCTTTGAAAGGTTACTACTGCTGAGTGAAGTGACTATCTGATACACGCGACACACATATATATGTCTACAAACATCGTCACTGAAGACCAGTCTCATGGTTTCAAGTAAAGGTATGTAGATATACACTGCATATATAAACAAGCTATAGCTAAATAATTCATAAGGGAGAGGAAGAAGGATATCATGGAACAGCCAAAAATAAAAATAAAAGTCAAACGAAGCCATCGTCAAAGTCCACCGCAAAAGCAAGTTATTTTCCAATTTACGACCATCATCGCATCCGACAGACAGCGAAGTCTGCCGAAGCACAATCCAAAGAAACATAAGAAATACCAAACGAGCAGATAAAAAAGAAACCAAACAATATTCATAGCCCGTTGGGGACTAGTCAGAAACGAAAAGCAAGACAAGCCAGGCAAAAAAGAGCAGAACGACGAGTTGAGATTTCAAAAAGGCCTCTTGCGAGATTGAAGTGAAATGTAAGCGGCGAAAAGAAGATATAATCAGAGAGTGAGAGAGAAGAGAAGATTGATAAGAGTAAGAAGAAAAGGGGTGTGAAGGAGAGACGAGAAGGAGAAAAAGAAGACGATCAAGAGAGGAGAAGAAGAAGAAGAGGAGGAGGAGATGGGTTGGAGGATAAGAGAAGAAGAGACACCGCTCAGATCATGTTGCTGGTCACGGCATTGCCGTTCATGCTGATTTCAAAGCCCTCGTCGCCGCGCTTCTTCAGCGCCTTCGCAATCATCAGCTCGCGCATCCACTCGATGCGATCATCGCGGCCCTTGACGGCAAAGTGGTGGGTCTTGCCGGTGGTGTTCGCCGGCTCGCCGGGCCCGGCCGGCACGATGCTCTCGCGGCGGCGGATGCGCCGGCCGCCGGGCCCGCTGCTGGTCTTGTCCTGCGGGATCAGCTGGAAGGCGAAGGCACCGACGGCGTCGGCCTTGGACGACGAGCCGGTGTGGATGTGGGCGGCGCGGAACGCCGCGCTGATCTTGCTCTGCGAGGCCACGCTCGAGCACGCAATGGCGTAGTCGTCGATGTCGACGTACTCCAGCGTGCGGTCGACCGTCTGCTGGTCCTTGTGCATCGCCAGCCGCGTGCCGCGCAGCGTGAAGTAGGCGTCCTGCCACTCGTGGCGCAGGAAGTGCGTGCGGCGCTTCTTCATCGGGCCCTGGAAGGTGACCGAGCTGCGCGCGCCGGGAGTGCCGGCGGCCGTGGTGGCGGCCGTGGAGGGGGCAGCGGCTGAGGACGCCAGCGAGGCCGACGACGACGACGACGAGCCTGAGGAGCCGGTCGGCAGCGCCGGGGTGATTGACCGCGCGGCTGCGGCAGCGACGGCTTCCTTCACCGGCACGGTGGGCGGGATGGCCAGCTCGAACGGCACGGTGCGCTCGACGGGCGACCACGGGTAGTTTCCGCGGGGCGGCGCGCGCAGGGGCACAGCTGGCGGCGGCGTGGCGCGGTTCTCGTCGAG
>LNGL01000013.1:870811-893380 GCA_001510565.1 Knoxdaviesia proteae | reverse complement strand
CAACCAGCCGCGCGTTGTCCAGGTCTTCCCACGAGAAGCGGTCCTGGCGCTGCCACCCGGCCATGAGCTGGCGCTCGCGCTCGCGTTGACGTTCGCGTTCGCGCTCCCGCTCCAGTTCGCGCTCGCGCGCCCGCTCCAGCTCGCGCTCCCGCAGAATCTCGTGCTCGCGCTCGAGGTCCCGCAGTTCGCGCTCCCGGAGGTCACGTTCCCGCAGTTCCCGCTCCCGCAGCTCGCGCTCTTGTTCGCGGGTGCGGTCGCGGTCGCGGCGCGACGACTGGCCGGCCTCGCGCTCCCGCGTACGGCTGCGGGTGCGCGACTCCGACTTGTGCGGCTTGCGCCGGCTGGAGCGGTCCTGCTGGTACTGGCGCGGCTGTTGCGGGACGGGCGGCGGCGGGTTGGTGTAGTACTGGTGGAAGTTTGCCGAGTCGTTGACGAGGCGCTCGAACTCGGAGTCGGGCCACAGCACCAGCGAGTCGTCGGTCCACTTGGGCGTGGCCACCTTGGGGGTGATGGGCGACAGGCTGAGCACATGCTCGTCGCGCTCGAAGCTGGACACCGAGCTGCGGAACAGGTGCGGGCCGCGCGGGCCCTCCACCGGCTTCGGGCTGGTCTTGACGATCTCGGGGTACGCCGGCTGGCCGGTGCTGCTGCGGGGGGTCGTGGCCTCGTCGTACGAGGAGAGGGTGGTTACGCTGCGGTCTTCGGCCTGCGGGGGAGGGGAGGAGTTAGTACGTGGACGCAGCCGAGTTTGATACAGTCACTCAATGCCACAGAAAAATACAAAGACACTTACAGAGTTAAGGCTGTGGCGCGGCGAGTCCTGCTTTGCCGCCTCCCGGTCGCTCAGCACGTCGTCCTCATCCCAGCCGGTATCGCCAAACTCCGTCGCCACCGACACCGGCCGGTGCGGCTGCTGCTTGACGGCGAAGAAGCCCTCGCGCAAGAGGCCGGCCTTCTCCTGCATTTCGCGCGGCATGGCAAAGGCGGAAGACGCTCCACGCGGCTCGAGTGCCGTCGACGAGTACTCGCGGTAGTCCTATACGCCGGTTATCCAGTCAGTCGGGACAAGAATTCAGACGGACCCAAAAGATAGTAAGCATGCAAGGGAGCTAACCATAGTGTGAAGAAAGAAGAAAAAAAAACAAGAGAACAAAAGGAAAAATCCGAAAACGGCCCAAGCGGGGCGGCTTCAAGCACCGGGAAGACCGAGACGAAGAGCCGGAAAGGAACAACGTCCCGCTGATTCAAGCGGTGTTCTGTAGACTGGATCTCGAAGCTTTTGACGGTGTTCTACTGCGATGTCAAGGTTGGTTTGACTGTAGATTGTCGACTGTCTGTGTGTATATTTACATCAAGGTCCGAAGTTGGGTGTTGGCCTGATTGTGCCGCAATTGGTTTTTGTGGCCGTTGCCGGCGGAGATTCCCTCTATTGTGTTTGGGCGAGAGTATATAGCGGAGATGCGAAGGATATCGACAAGCAAGTGAGGAGGAGGGTGTATTCAGAGAAGAACGTAAACGCAGGCTGGTGAGTGCAAAAAGGATGAAACGAGGAAACGAAATAAACGGATGAACAGATCGATAGAGAACAAAACAGACGAGGAACCGAGAACCAGGAAGAAAAGAAGCACACAAGAAAGAAAAACCCAAATTCAGATTCCGCTGGTGTAAGTAATATATTTCCAGGATTGTTCCTTTGTCCGACGTTGAAGGAAAGATTAAAAGTTTCAGAAAACTGCCAACAGGCGTCAAGAGGAGGAAGCCGACGAAGGGGGGGTGAAGGGGGGCGGCTAGGGAAGGTTATGTAGTAGAGGCGAAGTGAGGAGCGAGAATTAGGACAAAGAGAGAGAGAGAAGAACAAACGAGCCGCACCTACACAAAGTTGCAGTAGTAGGATGTGCGGAGAGAAACGCACAAGAGGGGGGGGGGTGAGGGAGAAGAGCCTGAGAGACAGTGTGTGTGAGTGTGTCTGTGTGAAGGCCGATCTTGGACCCAGCTGTGGAAGCGGCGTTAGGACGCAGACTTCTGATGAAGGGCTTGCGAGTGCCAGAGGTGTGGGTGGGTGGGTGGGTGCCGGGCTTGTTGGTTCTTTTCCTTTTGGAACTGTGGTGGTGTGTGATTGTGGTTCGGCTAAGGGGACTAACAACCCCCAAACAGGATTCCCTAGGCAAATGTGATGAGTGAAAGCTGCTCTTTGGGGACTGTGTCTCTGGGGGTCTTAGAGGGGAGAGAGTCAGAGAGAGAGAGAGAGAGAGAGCGAGAGCTGTGGAACTACGGGGTTCGGGGAGCGGCGCAGTGTCGACATCCCCCCCCCGTCGATTGAGGAGATTCTTTCCTGGCCCTTGCCCGGTGATCGACATACGAGCCCACGAGAAGTTTTTCTTTCTTTTCCCTCTCCCTTCCCCCTCTCTTGACCTGCAGTTTGGTCATTCGCATAATGGCCCCATGGCATGAACGAACGCAGGCGCGAGATGCAGCAAGGTGACCTCATCGGCTAAGAAGAGCCAGTTCATAGGTTGACGGCCATATGCAGCAACCTGCAAGGCCAGGAATAGAAGAGGAGACAGGCAGATGCCGGCGGGTACAGACCAGCGAGCGAGCGGGACGCAGGCCACTTCTGGTTGGAGAGACGGGCTCACAGAACACCGTTACAGAGGGGGCGGCCAGCCTGGAGGAACACAGCTACAGCGGGCAGTGTAGCAGTGCAGCGCCGAAGGAAGACGACGTACGTCCCGCGGCCAGCAGCAGCAGCAGCACATCAGAGTTGCAGCAGTGTTGGTTACAGGGCAACGCACTCAAACATGGGAATACGCGGAACAGCAGATGTCCCCAGATCCTCGACGCCGGCGCAAAACGGCCACCACCCATTGGCCAACAAATACACAGCACAAGAATAGAAGCAGCGCCGTGGCTCGGTCTGCCGTGATTGGCTGGCCGCCAGTGCTAGGCCCCACCCCCGGAACTTGTGGGGCCCACGGAACCTGCTCTTTCTCTCTTTTTTGCAGATTATTTTAAGGACCACTACTAGCCCCTGATTGGTCCGCGCCGGACGTGGGCCGCTCCGCACTAGCTCGCTTTTAGCCAACCACACTGAATAGCTTAAGCGCCGGCCACCTCCTTCCCTGCTCGCTCGATTTTTTATGAATTGTGCACACAGCGTCACAGCGAGGGAAAGAGCGAGACGGGGGATGTGAGGAAGAAGGTGCAAGAACAGAGAAAGAGAGAGGGGGATGCGAGGAGGAAGGTGCACCTCGGAGCTTGCCTTTGTCGGGGTTAGCGCCAGAAATATACAGCAGCGGTACTTCCATGCACCAGCGTTTCTAGGGTTCGGTACGTACCGTCACTTGCGTGCAGGAGGATGTATGTACAGTACAGTACAGTACTGTATGTGCACATCCTGCACGTCAGCACTTCTCAGTGGTTACAGTGGGGGATGCTGTAATTAAGTGAATTCAGCGCACCTGCTAAGATGCTTTAGGGCCGGTTTCTAGAGTGCCACCGCTAAGTGCACCATTCCGTCTCCACTATAATGGCCTCCCGTTATTCGTGTAAGTCGGCCACTCATATTCAAGTGATCACCAACACCACCTTTTGATAACACCGCAATACGCCTCTGCAAGTCTCAACCCAACTGCGAGAATCCCACACACTCTCTCTTTCAACCCAGAGCGTCTCGCTAAAGAAACCAAAAAGAAGCCGCCACTCTTTTTGCTCATATATTACTCTGCTTCTTCCCAACTCCGACGTACCAGTGCATATAATCTCACGTCTCGCCTCCAGAACCGCGGGCCTCAAAGCGCCAGGAACCATCTCCACCGGGTGGGATCACGCCGTGATGCTGGGCCAACAACGCCCGTGATGAATGGCGTGAGACTGTTGGTGTGGCTTCTCCCCCGAGATCGCAAAGAGGACTTCAGACAGCCCGACCCGTGTGAGTGGGAAAGGAACCACACACAGCAAAGCCCACAAAAGGCCGAATAAGCTGGACGGCGCTTCTATATCTAAAGCAAAATCTCATCACAGCCGAGAAACCCTATTTCCGCTGCCCTCAGACTTCACCTACGGTCACCACTTTGGACTCAGATACCACGTCTAGAAGGATTAACTACAAGTGTGATGGTCCTGATTCCACCCAGACTGAGCAAATTCGAGCTTTAGTCCGGGCTGCTCAGAGTCGGCCGACCACACACAATCTTAATTTCTTTTTGCCATCTGTCACTTCTGGGCCGTGTTGGTTTCCCCTGGCCTAAAGTCTTTGTGGCAATATCCAAAAAATCCCTTGGAGCTAGTCCGTGTTCTGCAAATCTCCCGCCTGCAAAAGCCCGGACTAACCTTACTTGTTTGATATGGAGGGGGTGAAGGGGAGGGGAGCGGCCACACATACATACGAACCTTACGACTCTGGATGTTGGTGTGTTTCATTATCATTTTTCTCCGACCTCGCCAGCGGCCGTTGAGCGCTTTTGTTGCTGTTTATTCCGTGGTCTCTTCATTTTACTGATCGCCGGGCACGGCCACTTTGGCTCTCTTTGGCTCTCATCTCGGCCTGTGTTTCCCCTCATTCCTTCAGACCAGACCAGAGCGGCTGTATCGGAGAGTCCGCGCCCAAAAGACGACGGCAACAAAAAAAACATGTCATCCTTTCCCACTTTTCTCTCCCTTTGTCTCACTCCTCCCGGCCAACAGAACGAGGTCCCAGAAACAGGGCCGCCGAAGAAGTCCTATGAGTAAATGCCAGCGGCTAAAGTGGCCAGTCAACACGATCTCGATGCGATCATCACCACATCGGTCGTGCCATGCAAGAGAGAGAGAAAGCGAGAACTGTCACCGCCTTCAGACCCAACACGCCAGCCCATCAAGGAGGCCGTGCTGCGAGCAGGGAATAACCGCATTTTCTTTTCCGTTCCTATCTGAGCGCAAAACTCCAGGTAAGCTAGGTTAGGACTGAATGGACGTGTGTTCATCTTGCGGATCAAGGCTGCACCTCTGTTAAACTTTCACAGCTCGCCCTCCCAGCTAACTCCAAATGGTGTAAGTGGAGTGTGAAGTGTGAAGTGTGATATGTGTTGGTTCTACTCAACATCCCATCGCAAGTGTGAGGTGAGGCAAAGGACAGACAAAAGAGAAAGCCACATCGTTGTAGCACGTGGGAACCATCTCTGTACACCCTGTCTTATCTCTTTGGGAAGTATCACACACCAACGGTGCGCGTTTTTGATGATATGCACATACAGTACAGTACTCTACATAGTATACACTGCATCCACACGACGACGTGGATCCAGGATTGGCTTCTAGGATCTCATGTAGAGCCAGGTTACTGAGCCGTCACACCGCTGGTGGTGCATATGTATAGGCGGGGAAACCAAGGCAAAAAACGGCGGAGGGCAGGTTCCGGCTGCATTCGGTGCAAGGCCAGCCTCTCCTGTGTAGCGGTGATTGGAGTGATAGCACAGTCTCTCTCGGATGATGCCACTTTGTTGACTTTTAGCAGAAAACTGGATACTGGACCCCCATGTTGGACGAAGACTCAAGATAGGATTTGCACCCCCAGACCAGATATCTCTCCAGATTGAGATAGTGCTGGTTGGTTTCCGTGGCAAGAAACACACAAAGTTTTATATCACCAACAGCACCACCACAAAGATCCCTCTAGCTTGCCAGTCTATCACCAGTTCGGCATGTACATGCAACCCCATGCACCGTAGTCCATGGAGAGAGGGAATGAGAGAGGGGCCCGCTCCTAGCTTCGGTCTATCACTTCTCCACGGCCTAGGTTTCTTCGGATGCATATCACCACCTATCACGGCCGCATATTGGGCCTCGCTCGCCTGTCGTGCAGAAAAGTCAAGACAAAAGCCTGCGAGGGGTACATCCATCTCACTCGAGAGAGATGGCCAGGTGATGCGGCCAGGCGGCATTTCCCCTTCTGTCGCCCCCCCTCCCACCGGCATTCCCTTGCGTCCGCTCTCCCTCCCCCCACTACCAGAGCAACACTCAGGTAGGCAATATGCAGCAAATTGGGTCTTTCACCAAGAGAGGAAAAATAAAGCCCAGTAGACCGTTAATTCATGGGCTCAAGGGTTTCTTTTTAACTTGCGGTCAACGCGATCGAGTAATCGGCAGACTCCATCTGCACCGCAACTAAAGACCCCCGTTCTCCGTCAGCCTTCGCATATATCACCAGAAGCACAAGCGACTGTATGTACTCCACCCTGGGGCTGCTACTGACAACCGAGACGGTCACACTCCATCGTCGCTATGTCACTGTGGATATCATATCGGAAAGGGATCACCGCCGAGATTTGACAGAAGTGCGATTCCTGCAGCGGATTCAAGAAAGAAAGATTGAAATGTAATGCACCTAGGATGTCAATATTGGATATGTACATATCCTCCCCCCAGCTTTCGCCAAGATAACCTTGGGTTACCTTCACCTCGCAGGATTCCACTCATATCCCACCTACCTTCGCCATAAGCACAGCAGCACAATGTATCGACTATTCACTCCGAGCTGAGCCGGTTTAATTGCGGAATGGTGTCAAGTTCGACATCTGACTTATACAGTTCCTCGCGAAGGCAAACTTCTTCTAGCTGGTCTTGCCGCTCGCAGCCCCTCAGCCGAAGCCCGGCCCACGCCGAACCAACAGCAACATCAGGATCCGGCCAGCTTCGCAGGCCACAAGAGGGAGAAAGGAAAGGAAAATTATCTTCAGCTCACATGATGAGGCAAAGTTTCACCCCCAAGATCTGCCCATCGCCACCCCGCGAGCAGGGCCTCGCAGAAAAAGCATTCGTCAGCCCGTTGTTGGCCAGTTTGCGCGGCCTAGTTCAGGGCCTCCAATCTTTCTCTGCATACGAAGTCTGGAGATTCCGGGCGGTTGGGAAGATTTTGTTGCCTCTGGACTGAATACTAGATCCAGATTTCTGAGGCAGAAGACACAAACACGCCCCGGAGCTCGAGCTGTTTTGGTCCAGCCGATGCTACAACCGTGGTGGTGATATCGGCCTCTGCTATCTGTGATTTTATCTCGGTGATATGCATCGTGCAGTAGTTTGAGAGAACTATAGAGCGTCATATTATCATAGGTGACCGTTCGTATGTGCACTATAACCTGAGGTCACATACTCTCTCTTATATCCCATGTTCACCTAGCTATACCATCCCGGCCTAGCTTCAACCATAGTTTTATCGTCTCTCCCCTGCGCACCTTGTCTCTTTTCCTCTTTTCCTCTCTTTTCCCCTCCCGAACAAACCCTCGTCACCCGCCCCTGGTCCGTGATCGTTGAAGGATGTTTATGCCTTGTCGCTTTGAGAGCAGCTTCAGCCCAACCAGCCCGTTCTCCCCCCTTCTTCTTCTGCCCATCTGGAGTGTCACGAAGCGGAAAATGCGCCCATTTCTTTTTGTCTCAACACCTCCCGCCTCCCTCTAGGGCACTTCTGTAAAGCCGGCCATTCCCGCCACACAGCAGTAGTACATCCAAACGAAACACTCGACTCTCACCGCCGCGCCGGAGAAAAAAAAGAGTAACAGAAGAGGAGAACACAGAGCAAAAGCGTGCCAATTACACAGCGTCGTCTCGGCCACAATCGGACCTGTAGCTATCCGAAAAGAGCCAAAACAAACAGCCCGCCATGGCCTCACATAAAGCTATTCGCGTGACTTCGGAACCGAAGCAAGCCACCCGGGTTTCGAGGTGATGATGCTAAGGGGGGTTTTTTTTTCTTTAAGAGAAGCGGTCAGCACGTAAAAAGACGAGTGCAATACATCAAAGAAGCTCGAGAAAAAAAAACAATAAAATGGGAATTGCTGGGGAGGGGGGGTTTAGATGCGGACCAGGGTTGTTTCTCGTCACACTATCCCAAAGACCAATATTTCTGTGTCCATCTCGACATGGACAAGAGAGAATCGGGAAGGCTGCGTAATGTCGTGATCTCTGTTGGGATCTTGAATACGAGGCCAGCAGATTCTCTGTTCAATTGTCCCAGCTGTGTAGAATCACCGTTGAAGCATGCGACGGTCTCTGTGCTTCACTCATCCATCGTGTCTTCACGCGGATTGGACGTCAGTTCGCCGGGTCGTCCTGCAACATGGAAACCAGCTCGACCAATTCCATCGCAGACCTGCCCAATCTCGGCTGCAATTCAACGCATCCAGAAGTCATAAGGAAAAAGGGTTTCTATATCACCGCCGATAAGAGGTTCCTCGATACAACGCACTCTAGCCCTCCATCGACCCTCAATGCAGCTAAACAACCCTCTTCCCCCAGACCACCATCCCCTCTGTTGAAAAGAAAGGTGGTGTGCAAGTGCCCGCCACGAACCGTGCACATCAAATCTCGAGAAAAGAAAAAAAAGAAAAGAAAAAAACCGCCCCTCGCTTGTGCCAGTCTCTGCTATTCGTTACCACCCACCACCGTGAAAGGCATGAGCTACCCTGGAGCTTGGACGTTTCTTTCATTGATCCCGTCGAAGTCTGGATGCATAGATGGATTGCTAAGGGCCGGGGTCTACACCACGTCTTGTACCATTTTTCTCTCGGCCTTGTCCTTTTGAGAATGCCCGTGGCTGGGTTCATCCACGGTCTTACACAGTTTGGCTCTCTCAGCAGATTTCGTGATGAGAACACGCACGAAGAGATAAATTGCCGAGACAGGCCATGGGAGGGGAGGCCCTGGACCTGTGATCGGGCCAGGAAAATTGCTCTGGGCGATCTTAGCTAGGACGAAGGGCACACTCTGCGAAAAGGTGCTGATGCGAATAGCAGCTTCCGGCATGCAAGCACTGTAAGTTTTGTGCGACGAGCCCGCAGTGCATGTCGTCTTCCGGCCGGCCTCATTGTGTGCAGCAAGCCGAGACAGGCGTCCCGGCCACGACAGCATCTGGAAAATCCCGCCTGTTGACTGTCTCTCCCCCCCCTTCTTGCTCCTCACTCGGCGGCGTCCTGGCGTATACCCCGAGCCGGTCTCTATGTGGCATGCAATCTGGTATTATTCGATTCTTTGTCATGGGCGGCGCTCCACCAGTTGCCAGCATGGATCCCGTGAAGTGTATCGAGAGGACTTCTCCGTCCCAAGCATCCTGCTTTTTTCAAGAACCATGCCCAGCAACGCTTGACCGCACTGGAGTGAGTCTAGCTCACCACTATGGTACGTGGCCGTCCGACTACTGCACTCTACTGTACTGTACACCATCCCCCGGGCACAGTGTGAAGGTGTTTACAGTAGAGTGAACATGTAGGGTGTGTGTCTAGTGGCAGGCCGTTTCCACGTTGGAACCTCGTGTGAAAGCCCTCATATCCGTGCACATTGCATACAATCTATGAGTCTTCTCGATTCTGGCTAGATTTGTGCCCAACAATTCTGTTATCAGGTCAAAGAGTGGAGAAAGGCTTGAGTTAGTTTGATGTAGGCTAGTACAGTACTGTACTGTAGAGATGATGTAGTTTTATTGTGTACATGAAGTTGATTGTGCTGCCGTCCCACGAGAGCTGGAGAGGCTCTTACACCAACCCTAACCCTTGCACTAAAACCCCGTACCCTAAGATGCACTCAACTTGCTTTAATTGCGACACCGCAGCCGGACACCGCCGTTCACACCAAGACTCCCGGAAGTTAACTCACAGTCTCCATGGAGAGAAAGCAACATCCAGGCATGATCCTAGATACAGTCTGCAAGTAATGTTTCCTGGCGCTTTGTCGTCTTATCCGTCCAGCACTGGCCACACCCTTAGAGACTTGAACAAACACTCGAAGAGTTCCAGCCCGCCGGTTATGCCTCTCGGCCGGTTGAAGATAGCCCGGTGTCTAGGACTTCGCCATTTAAACGGAGGATCCAAAGGCCAACACCATTGATTTGGAGAAACAAACGTGGTCGGCAGTATTCTTCTAGTGCTTCTTCCTTTGTGCGATACACCCACCCCTAGGCCGGAAGTCCAAAGCAGGGATGAAGCCGGGAACGTCAACATCAGGCATTTTCCAGATTGTCCCTCCTTGACGCACATTCCTGAACCCCTCATTCCTGGTCCGGACGGCCGTGACATCTCTAAGCGAGAGCGGGAGAGGGAGTATCGATCACGACTCCGGAGAGAAGCCACCACGGCGCGAACGACGCCCGGCATACGCCCGGGCGGAACTCCCGAAATAGAGACTGACTGTCCACGTCCATGCCTCAAATTCCTTCGAACTCGAGCTTATATCTGAATTATTGGAGACTCAACTAGCCACCATCGGCTGAAGATATACGACATCAGCCCAAGACAACCGCTTTTCCCAACTTTGACACCAGGATCCTCAAACCTTGACAACCATCTAGCCACGAACCTCAGTGCCAACGAATCACCCAATGATTCCATGTTTCTAACAGTGACCCGTGTAACTCGTTAAGCTATAGTACATAATTCGTAAGACACATTACTACTCTCTGATTTGAGCTGCCCCTTCTGCATCTACCCGTATCATTGCCCCCCCCCATGATATCACCCTACAGAGCTGACTATCTTCGAAGACAATGTCGGCGCAGGTTGCCAACCGGCTGAACAGTTCAAACTGCATCCGTTCTGCCGGCTTCGGCCCTTGGAAAATCGCTCCCATACTATCCGAGCCTGGGGGGAAATCAGTTTCGAAAACAGGTTCTTCCGCGCCACGCATGTTCGTCAAAACCGCCTGGCGAAAGTGCTACCGGAGAAGGCTGTCTAGGCGACGGTCCAGCTTTTGGACGGTGATCCCCCAGGAATCCGGGCAAAACAGGACGGTTTTGTATTCGTTCTTTATGTTCGCTAAGCTAGAAAGTTCCATTCTAGTTAACATTGAAAAGAAATGCGGCCCGGGGGTGGATAGATAAAGGAAGATAGTACTTGCATCAGGGTTTATGGAAAAAAAAGAAGCCGTCAAAGGCCTGGTGAATACCGGCCTCGAGGAGGAGGCCGTTCTGTATCGAATTAATGGAGCCACCATGGTCGGGAATAATCGAGACATTGGCGCCGTCGTTTCTCTGATCTTACTGCTGTTCAAACGCCAGCGGAAAAATGTGAGCTGCCTCGAATCCAGCCAAGACGCCATGATCCATGGCTATGTGCTCGCGCCCCGAAACGACACAACGCCCATCCCGGTCTCGGGCCGAGTTTCGGAACTCAGTAGCACGAGTACCCGTTTGAATAGACAGAGCTCTTGTCAAAACAACTTCGTTGTTAACCTATATAACACTGTTAGAGGGCGAGGTTTTGAGGTTAGGTAAGTTACAGGACTCGTTACCTGAATAGTATCGGCATGGATGATATAGTCTCCGGGACTAAGGCTTTCATCGTTGTCAAGGACTTCGATGCCGTCGCCATTCTGGATAAGATCTCGCCGGAAATGACGAGCACGATGTCAACCATAGCAAAAAGTCATAATTTGTGAGCCCCTGCATTGTGGGTAGAGCGCCAAGGGGGGGTTCGTTTCTCCCTATCAAGATGATGCCAGATATGTAACACCCGCAGAGCAGAACGGTCGGAAGACATGACTGCGGTAGGACAGGCCGTTTCTGAACAGGCCGAGGGTAAAGGGCGGAGGGTTGGAAATAGCAGATTAGAGTATGTTTTGTGGGTAAACTCTTCTTCAATTGCAAGAGGGACGTGGGACTAGGCTACACGGTTCCAGAGCCGGAACAGATCGGGATAGAAAACGGTTGTGAACAGAAGTGTGTCTTGGTTGATCAAAGAAGAAGAGTTGAGTATAGCTCAGTGATATGAGATATAAGACAGGTGCATGCAGATCACGTGGCTCTCAGCTCTCGCACAGAAAAGATAACAATCATCACCATGTGTGTCTGCTATTCTTCGGCTGAATCTTGGCCTGCAGATCATCCCCCCACGGCGGGGTGAAGAGATGAAGAGATGACCAGCCACGCAATGCATGAGATATCTACACTTGGTCTGAGTGGCCGGATAGCCGTCTCTCCACCTCAGTTCTATGAATAGGCCTTCAAGTGCTGTGCTTGTTGAACTTAGAGCTGTTTCTAGAGCTAGACTCCTGATCTCTAAGAAAGCACAACAAAACACCTTATCTTCATAACCAACGCTCCGAATCCAGGGATGGATGGACACTTTCCGGCTCTCTAAACTAGCAAGGCTACTAGTGAAGACCTTGGTCTTTCTTTTTTCTTCTGCCTTCCAGAATTTACCATCGGCTCCGGTACGGGTGACGAGACTATGGGAGTACAATGAGTCTAAGCGGCAGCCACTTGGCGTGGCCAGAACCCGAGTGTTTGAACGCCAAGTCCAGGAAGCTCGAGACACTATCTCGGGAGGAAGAAGAAGAGAAGAGAGAGGGGGGGAGAAAGGAGGGGAAAAGGCAAAAAGGATCGGGAAACCGGGAAGCGTCCAAAAACCCCCAACGCGCGAAAGCCAGCCACCGCCGGGGTCGATCACGGAGCATGGATGTTCCCGGCACGAAAGAGCACGAGAGTGTCGAACCGCCGAGGGACAAAGAGGGGAAACTTTGAGGAACAACCTCAACTTGCCCATGTGGTGAGAAGGTGGTCTTGTCTGGCACGCAAGAGGTGGGCGTGTGGGGGGCTATTCAATGTGTCTTGCCTGACCGCCAGGTCACCGTACCCAAGACCGATGGAATGCAGAAGAGGGGGCGAGGGACCGAGGCAGTGAAGAGCGCAGGTGTGCTGGCCGTGGCCGGAGAAATCATCGGCTAGCCACAGCTATCGACCGGTTTCAACATCTACCGGCGGTGACGTCTAGGACAAGCACACATGCACACACCCGACTTCTCTTTCGCAGAGGGGGCCACAGGCATGCAGCCGCGTCCGACAGAAAGGGACCGTGATCGATGAGAGACACACAAAGGCGCATCCTCACTCTCTCTTCCTCAGAGGAATGGGGTCTGTTTTCAAGCCCGGCGGGCGCTGGGCGCGCGGGTGTGGACTCGTGGACAAGGATATCCGGGCCACCGCATTTGTGGAAGTGCGTGCAGCGCTTTCGTGATACCTCTGGCGGAGAGACTCCGGGCGTGTTTGCTTGTTAGGACCTCGCTTTCTCTGGTCGACGCTCGCTCACTTCTGATTCCGTCAGAGGGGAGCCATCGAGACCTAAACATGGCGGGTATCAACGGAACAATCACCATCCAGGGGCAAACTGAAGTCACAGTCACGCAGAGATCGAGCGCCACACGCTTCTTAGAGAGGGAGAACACGACCCTCCCGCTCTAAAAAGGTATGTGTCTCTCAGATGTCTCACTAGCACGCGCATTGTCTCAGAGTGAAGCAAGACACATCCTCTCGAAAACAGGTCCTGTGGAGTGCGCCCTTCGAACCTGGAATAGACGGGTGAGACAGAACGAGAACACTGTGAGACAACCGAGCGTGCTGGGCCACTGGAATGTACGTGGCGTTGGCGGCCAAGTGGGGAGAGCTTGAGAGCGAGACAGAGGGCAACAGCATGAGGAGTGCTGGTGTTTCCTCGCTCTTCGACAGACACTAGAGAGGCAGACTATCGAAGGGTAGTCGGGCCCATTCAGGCGGCCATTGTGACGGCGTCAGCGAGCCAGAACATCTCGAGGCTGCAAACAGGGATAGCCTGGGCTGAGAGAGCCCATGGAAGGATGGAGGGAGAGATGAACGAAAGGCCGGTCTACGAGCACTCTCCGGAGATAGTCACGGCAAGACGCAAGGATAAGAATCGTGACGCTATATCTGGGATCAATCACCAAGAGAAGAAGACTACCAGAGGCTTGCAGCGACCAGCACCAGAGACAAACGCAAGGCTGAGGGCCCAGAATAGCCTCAAACACCTAATCGTTGAGTGGAATGTGAACATGTCCGTCTGTTGATCACCACTTCACCTTCGCTCTTCATACTCGTCCTCACAACCCCGAGAAAGCCTGGGCAACACACACGTGTGTCCAGAACCGTCAGGCCGCGGTCGTGTGCATCCCTTCACTACTATCCAGTGTGAAATTGCGTGCATGCGATGGCATGCATCAACAGTCAAGCGTACGTGTGGCAAAGCCGACCCAAACACCGAACTGGGCCGGACGGAATGAGAGCCCATCAGCCCAAACGTCGTGCACACCTGTCTCGCTTGGCCTCGGTCTCGAGCGGCTCCAGCCCAGAGGTCTCGCCAGACATTCTTGCTCACATCACACGTCCAGGAGAGAGAGAAAGAGAGAGACACGATCTAGATGAGCCTCAAGCACACCCCGATGGTATGTATGTAGCATCCAGTGACAAGAGAGAACCCTCCACCACCGGAGACGGCCCAACATTGCGGCCGGCACGCAATACGAGCGATCACGATACAGACATACCCTCCTGTCGCCATGGCCGAAGAGCACCCTCCCGGCACAAACAGCATCTACGCGCTGTCATTCGCCCGCGGAAAGCAATCCGGCGAGAGTCAAGGAGAAATCCTCGTCCACGGCTCCCCCCTGATCTCCCGCTTGCCGGATGACCAGGACCTGCATCCATCAAATGAGAAGCCAGAAGACTGAGGATCACCGTAGGACTCAACAGAGATACAGTCCATAGACCTGCAAAACCCGGGACGGGCCCCGTAGATTTTGATAGGTCTCGGCCAGATCATCACCACTATTTTTTCACAGCTTTTTCGTGGTCTCACATGATACAAGCCGAATGCGCGAGAGCGTCGCGTCCATACACCACCACTAACCTCCCCCCCCCTTTTTTTTTCTCTTCTCTTCGGTGCGCTTTTGTGGATGAACTGGTCGCTTCGCTAGGTGATTCGCTTGCAACGCTGGTCTAAGTGAAGCACAGCTTTGCTGTACGGAGCCCAAAGCGGCCCAACTTTGTATACACTATATAAATATGTATCTATGAAACGGTGTCCTTCAACGAACGAGTCAATAGGCCATTGCGTGGCATGTATCATAGCCCTGGTGGTCAGGAACGTTTGGATCGACGAATGCGAGCTACGAACGCTGCCAAGAGAGGAATTGTCGGAGCCGAGTGACCATTTTCTTTTTCCTGCCGTGACTACGTTTTATCTGGTTGGATGGGCGGGATCGGAGGCAGACTTGGAGGGCCAGAAACGAGCCGGATTGGTAGAGTGTCGAGAGGGCCCAGACCGCGAACACGAGCCAGAGCCACCACGAGGTTGCTGTGATCTGTATCTCAGAAGAGGCAGTACGCCGATTCAGGCTGTTCTCCACGACGGTTCACATCCAGTGATTCGACAAGACACCTACTGCAATATATTGTCAAACGACGTCGAGGGGCGCAGTCCAGAAATGCCCACGGCAACCATCGGCCGGAGTGGTCCGGGCCCCGGGGAGCCAGGGAACGCCAGCGGCCGGACCACTTGCGATCGGCGGGAGATCGAGGTGATATTCATGCGGAGGATGGGCGAATCTGCGCCCGGAAGCCCCATGGCTGGCCGTGTCCAGTGTTTTGTTGTGTGTATATTCACTTATAGTCTGTACTGTAAGGACAGTACAGTAGTCTGGCCAGACACACTCTCACTGGTGTAAGTGGAGCTGGGCTAGCTGTGTGGTATCTTGCATTCCGGAGGGCAGACCATGCTTAGTTTCTTTGTGCCGCACGGGGTGATCGCCACGGTTATGCTCTGCACGTAATTTGAAGTTGTGCGTGTAGTAATAGTAGACACACTGCGTGGTTCCTGAGAAGTTCCGCTCTGCTATCAGACGGTTTCTTGGTGTAAGTCATTTCCTCAAAGGTCCCCTCTCCACCACCCGACTCTTCACCTCCATCCTTGGCCTCTCTCTCATGATCGCGCACACACACACACACACACACACACACACACACACAATTAACTCACCTCTAGCACCCCTGCAAAGCGAAGAAGAGAAAAACGATCATCCCCCAGTCTCTTCCGCCGCTCTCGATCTCACCGCCGAAAACCGACACAGTCCAACTAATACTGTCCTCTTAAAAACCCTGAACACACACCCTCCCCCCCCGGCAAATGCAACAATATCCCGTTCAAGCTTATGTGTGTGATTGTGATAAAATCGCAGCCAGGGTTCATGGGATAGCCGTCGAGGAATTGAGCTTGGCCGGCCGAACGAAAAAAGAAAAAAAGAAAAAGAAACCCCCCCCCCAAGCAGAAAATAGAAACTCTCTGGCCCGCATGATCTCAATAGATTCACACTTCTTTTTCTCCTCCCCAGCCTCACTGTTTCCTAGCTCGCTGCGGGCTTTTTTATCTCCTGTTCGTTATTTTTCGGATGTGTAATATCTTGTTTCCTTTAATTTTTTTTCTTTCCGCTTCCTTATGCCTTTCAGGCCTAGTCACCTTCATCCTATTTCCCCTAGCCTTTTCCTCTGCTTCTAGTCCACAATCAGCCATGATTGATCATTTGAGGGTATCACCACCCATTCTTTGCCCTCGCGTAAACAAGTTATTGCCATATTCAGCAGCTTGATCTTCTCCTCTTTCGACCAAGGCGGAGAAAAAGCCAAGCCAGGCCACCAGAGGAGAAAAATACACCAGTCCCGTATCCTGACCCATGACACCCGCAAATGACCAGTCTGAAGGATACGATAGTGTTTTTTTCTTTCTTTTTTGCCGAGTATAAAAAAAGAGGCGGAGACGGCCAGCCATGGGTAGGCGACAGACAGCTTTAGAACAAGCTCTGTTAAGGCTGGCGGCGGCGGGAGACGGTGAGAAACATGCAATGAAAGGGCCAGGATCATGAAAAGTGGCGGCGGCCAGGATAAGATCCGTCACAAAAGCAAAGAAAGCAAAGAAAGTGGCCAGTGTCCCGCCCCCAGAAGGATTCGCTTGTCTGTCGTGCGGAGCAAGGTGTGCGTAGCACTGGAGGACAGAGAACGGAAAAGGATGGTGGAGGATGAGCAGGGGGAACAGGACAGGACAGGGAACTTGATCAGGCTTAGGGTATATTGGGCCACAAATATTGCATATCATACTCACGTAGGCTCAGCTTGCCGTCCTTTTCACATTGAGATATAATCTCAGGTCCGTGTTTTTCGTAAGTGATCCGTTTTAATTGCTGTTATATCAACTGATGGGGGGAAGTTCCTTGGTTGAGCAATATCAGACTTGGCCAGTACGGAGTATACTGGGTATACTCCTCCGATACATGACAACGTAAGGCATACATCATGTATACTACTTCCTCATAAATGGTGTATGCAGAGAGCGGCACATGCACTCCTCAACGAACTACTGCAGACTACGGATATGCCACCTCTCCACCACCCCCGGCCCATCGCTGGCTTGCCAGTTGCCACTATATCAGCCATGATCCTTTTCCACCGGTTAGGAGTTAAGGGCAAGCGAGAGAGAGAGAGAGAGGAAAATGGGCGGGCTTGGCTGGATGTCACCCGGAGCTGTTCCAGAAGTGGAAAAACCAGCCGATGGATAGCAACTCCCAAGTAAAGTTACTTCTGTTATAAACACCGAAAGGCGGAAGGATTCGACCGGCGAAGGATCAGAAGAGGCCAAAAGGAGGGGTGAGTGAGATAGAGTATCAAGGTGCTCCCGTCTCCTAGTTCCCCAGGGTTGCGTTTCTTTCCTTTGTGATGGCCATGGTGTAATTTAAACGGGTAAACAAGTTGATAGAGCGAGGATCGAGTTGTCGTGGAATTGACAAGCGGGAACTCAGCCAGCGAGATAGAGCCTTCGTTCACAGTGAAGTGTATATCTAATCATGATCCAGTATGATCCCACTTTTATCTCTCTCTCTTTTCTCTCTGTGTCTCTCTCTGTGTTTCTAACATTCTCAAAGAGCGGGGATGACGTTGCATTCCGAAGGCCTGTCCGCCAAGCTCTCTGGCCGATGGCTGGCTGTTGACAACCTGCGATATTATATTACAGCTGAGAGTTGTCTACTGGCATTGTAGTATTTCTTACCCTTTTTGTCAAAATCGTTTGACTTTTTTTTCCCCCACCGTGAGCGGTGTTTCCCTCATTTCGCTTTGCGGCGGGGAAGCCGGCCACAACCTGCGATGCTGGAGGGCGGCCTGTTCTCGATATGGCAGCTGTCACGTCCAGATCTGAACATGCCTGTGGTTTTGCTATAGGGGGTTTGTATGGGGTGAATCACCGGAAAGAGCACAAGAGGATGTCTTGATTCCCCTTCATCACATAAATCGCCAGCCCGGTGACACAGCCAGCGTGCCCACTTACACGACACCCGTGATGACAGGAAAAGCGCACAGAGCACAAGAGATGCAGGGCCCTGCAAAAGAAACACGGCAGCCCCATGTTGAAGCTTTTCGATTACTGTGTACCACCACCACGCACACTGGGGAGGGTATTTCCGCCTGCCTTTTGCTTTTCGTTCAGGGTGCCCACGTCACGAAAAAAGCAGGCCAGCCCTCCCCCGGTTCAGCAAGTAGCACTGTACAGTAGAGTCCTCCCACGGCATTCCACCGGACTCTCCCTTCCCTCCCGTAGCAAATTCTTGACTCTCCAGGATGGTGTTGTTCTGTTTCCCTACTGTGCAACTATCGATTGTTCCTAGGTTGAGGTCGGCATGAGGCTGGGTTCCAATCTACAGTATACTGTTCATACAAGATACTGGCCGCTGCGTGGTTGGAGTAACACGGAAACACAACGCCATCAACCATGGAAACCCCGCGCACGGGGCCTAGTTATCCGCTATCCGTTGACGTGAAAAGAGAAATGAATCAAATCCAGTTCACGCCAACGGAGACTACACGACCCTGAGATACCCGAGGTCGATTTATGTTTGTGTGTGTCGCTGACCTGCTGTAGGGTTCTGGCCAGATACAACCTCAGATTCGCCGAGCCAGAGAAGACAGAGCCATGGACTGGCCGGCGTGTTAGGAGACAATCCGCCCGTATTTCTCTCTGATATTTCATATCTTCAGACCAGGAACATGTCGCGTTCGTATTTCGCGGTCGTCAACTCCCCTTGCACACCTTCACTGCGCATAGTTGATCTACCCTTCGGCCCGCACAGAGGCCCGGCCGATAAACAGCAATTAACCCGGGCGGTGAACCCACTTATGTGACAAGAAGAGGCCCATCACACTTATTTTTTCAATCCTGTATCTTACAACATGATCGATAATCATAACAGCTACAGGGGGGCGACCGGATAGGGAGCGGGGGGTGGGCAGAAGGAAAAAGGCAAAGGAACAGGGCCCGCCCAGGTCAGGCCTGTCAATCTTCCCGCTTCTGCATTTGTGCTTTGCCCTCTCTCTCTTCTCTTTTCTGTTTCTTTCGTTCTTTCAGCTGTCTGTGCGTTGCTTTTGGTCGCCCAGGGGAGGGCGGACATGAACAGACAGCCTGTGAATGGGCGAGCATCTGCCCTGAGAGGCTTGATAGACGGCGCAGTACTGCACAGCACAGAATCCAGCCGTCGATGTACAGTAGTGAGCTGAGCCTCTTGAAGAAGGCTGCTTGATACGTCCTTGACTGGGTTGAAAACCAGGTCGACAACCCTCAATTTCCTGGTCTCTCTCTCTATCTCTCTACCCCTCAAAATGGGCAAAACCCTGGAATCTCCGCCAAGATTCTCCATCTCCATGTCGGCTCAGTATAGCAGGCGAGTTAACCCTGGCCCATCGGTTCAGAACAGAACACATCATCCGAGCCCAACCCTCACAGGCTCACGCTCGTCTCGATTCCCCTTTGCAAACCTCTCCTCAATAGCTCCCACCCCCCTGTCGATAGGTGCTGTATCACGATTGCAGTGTGTGTAAAGCACTGTACTGTACTACAGTAGTGTGGTGTTCGCCCTTAGCACCCTCGTCCACGGATACGTGATCAATGCGTCGGAGATGAGAGCTTCTGTTCTGCGCAAACCACGCCCGCGTGTATACGCCGCCACTTTCCTTCAACGGCCTGAAAGTGACGAGTCGACCAGAAGACGAAGAAAACCACACAGCTGAAGAAATGAGGGTATAAAGGAGCCGACTCTGATACTAACTAGTCCTAGACAGGGAAAGAAAGATCCTTCAACTTATCTGATGATGTCTTCGACGGGTGTTGCCACGCAAGTATTAAAAGCCTGGTGATATATCACCAGAAGAAGGATAAGTTGGATTTGCTCCTGCATGAGTGTTAATTACCCTAAGACAAAGTCAAATTATCATATATATAGTACATATAGGACATCATATCAAGCCAGGAACCACCATAGTGTTTAAACCCTAAGCCACATCCGCGACCGATTCACAGCCAGGGATATATACGCAATATCCACGGCCCCCATCTTCGGGGGAATCTGCCCCCAACACAGTAGAGTGTATCCGGCCACTGTACAGTACTTATTGCTTCTCCGTACCTACAGTACACCTCCATATCAGTACAGAGGGACAGATATGTTGTGTGTGATGGACGTGCATGGCATGAGAGACAGCACAAGCCCAGAACTGGAAACAAGTGTGTCGCGAAGGTGTGATGCATAAAGTCCAGATCTACCCGTAATCTACAGTCTGATAATATGGTCCCGTGGCTGGTGGCGACACACGCACTTTTACTTCTCGTACCTTTCTGACTTACAGTACCCGTACATTACAATGCCTCCCACACAGCTGGACATTGGACAGTGTGATTGTCTAAAAAATAAAAATAAAAGAAGAAAAAAAGCGAGATTACTTCGGCCGCCACCAACCAAGTGACGATCTTGGCCGAGAGAGAGAAAAAAACGAGTCGAAAAACTTTGGTTCGTTTCGTGGCCCTCATGCCCGCGATTAGCCTTCTGTCTCTCTCTCTCTCTCTCTCTCTCTCTCTCTCTCTCTCTCTCTCTCTCTCTCTCTCGCTTCTCTCGCCATGTTCAGCTAGTCGTGTTCCTGTTCCTGTTGTTGTTGATGTTTGTTGTTTTCTTGGTTGTCAACCTTCGGTGGTTTCCCCGGTTCGCTGCCCTCCCCCGCCCGTTCAGCCAACCTTTTGTTCCCCTGAGAACACCAAGAGGCAATCTACGCGAGCAATACCGTGATTCCCAAAGCCCCTTCGTTTCGGTCCCGAGAGTCCGCGTGCTGTGTGTCTATTGCCCACCTTTGTGCGCTCGCTGGAATCTGCCACGGTTGTAACTCGTGTGTTCTGCACCTGGACACCGCATGGGTTGATTACACGTGGGAGGATATTGTTCGCCACACATTGCGAGCTTTTTTTTTCTTTTTTCCTGGAAAGAAAAACCTGAGGGACCCGGAGAATCTTCATTTGTGTGGGTTGTCCAGGTGCCGTGTCTCACAACAAGCAGCCGATCGGCCTCGCTGTACAGTATAGCCGGAGCCTTTTCTCGTTCTCCCTCGCTGGGAACAGCCCTCGTATATCCTCCATCGTGGTCGAGTAAATTCCATTCGATTCTCGCCGGCTGGAATGCAAATATGTGGAGAAAGCCCACCTGCACAGTGGAATCTCAAAGTCCTGACCAGAGAATAGCAAAGGGGGGGGGGCATCGTTAGTTAGGAGATAGTCTTCATTCCAGCGAGAGGGTAACGCCCTCAGGGAGCCGTCGCTGGGGGGGGGCTTGTTAGAGCACAACACAAAGCAGGCCCGAAAACATAGCCGAAAAGGACGATGGCCGAAACACACAAACAGAAGAATGAATGTGTGCCCAACTCACTAGACTGTGGGTGGCAAAGGCAGTTCGTAGCATCCGGGAGTTCCTGCTCGTCGCCTTCATCAACGCCCGCCGACGTACCACAAGCCGCCCGGCTGCCCGCCGATGGCTGTCCGCCAGCTGCTCTGCTGGCAATGGCCCATCGCATTCCTGCCGAACCCTCACAAGTGTGGCCGCAGGTACCACCGTATAGCGTGGCCAGAGCCAAACCCCACCCGAACACATCTGTAAAGGCCTCGGGAGTGCAGACTGTGTCCAACTCCCGGCGGTGCTGTGACAACAGCGAGACCCAGATTCCCGGGCAAAGGCCCGGAGTTGTCGGCGATGGGGTGCGCCAGCGAACTCTTTTCCTGGTTCCGGCGCCGGTGCTGGTTAGTTCTTTGTTAGCTGGGTAAAACGCACCAAGTGAAGATCCCACGCCTTCTGGAGAGCAGGGTGTTCAGCATCGCTGGAATATGCTAGGCTCCAGAGCATCTTCAAGCACGTGCATGCACACATCATTCCAGAACGGTGGGACACAGGACGAAAGAGCGAGAAAGGAACGACGAAGCCATCATGGCTCCTGGACTAGCATAACGCCGGGTCTCTGATAGACTAGAGGTTAGAAATGGTAGATGGGACAGTTCGTCTAACAGACAATCGATCTAGAAGAAGCCCTGAGATTCCAGACTCGTCAGTGCGCAGATACATGCACGCTCTGATGGCGCTCTACGCGGGGTATCTTGAGTACAGTACTGTACAAAGGCAACAGATGTCTGAGCGATAAGACACTATGGATCTCTCCAAATCCTCGCACGCTCTCCACCGCGTGGGATCCAGAGAATAGGAGTATATCTGATCACAGCCGCTGAGCACCGAACCAGCATGATCCCAGGGCACCACCATACACAAAGAAAGAACGTCATGAAGATAGACGAAAAGTTCCTGCCTAGAAGCCCGCAGGAATGGGTGCAGGGATAGACCGGAGCGTTGACAAGTCCACTACAGGAGGGTCAAGCTTATCGCAGCAAGACAAACAAACATCGGGGGGGGGGGGGGGGG
>LNGL01000013.1:837070-870776 GCA_001510565.1 Knoxdaviesia proteae | reverse complement strand
GGGGTTCGCCAGAGCGAGCGCTATTGTAAATGGAGCATGAGAGGGCAAAATGGCGTAACCTTTGTGTGTATACAGAATGCGCCCGTAGCTGTTAGACTGCGGATATGCCCCCCAGGGGTCATGCCTGGTGGCCAACTGCGCGAGAACGGAGCTCAGATTGTGAAGAAGGGGGGCCTTTGCTTTGCAGTGAAGTTGCACTGAAGAGAGGGGGTCCAGCCAAAAGCCCACAGAGGTGGTCTCTCGGCACGGAGGGGAGGGGGGGAGAAACGAACCCAAAAGGCCACAGCCGTGTGCGAACGAACGTCCTCTTAGCGGCTCTCCTACACATAGAGCAGCCGAGAGCGCGAGGCGAGCAGCCGTAGCATTACTTTCACGCCATGCAAAGAGCAAGATATGCATAAGCTGTAAGGAAAAATGAAAGTTCTTTTTTTCACGGCCAAGGAGGGGGGCTTGAAGAGCAGGTGTGGATAATCTGCCTGCAGTCTCGCTTAACGTGTGATCCTGGCCAGCAGCTGCCCCGATGGCTGGCCAGCCCTCTGGCCAAGTGAGAGAGGGGGAAGAGTGAGTGGCATGATGGAAACTGGGGTACGCGAGAGCTGTTAGCAGCAACTATAGCGTCTCTGTTCTAAATATACCCGTGTAATCTCACAGTATTGCTACTTGCTGGACTGGACAGTCGCCAAGAGCGCAGAGATTTGTCGGTTGCAGCGGGCGGCCACACACCCCCGAAAAAAGGACACACACAAGAACAAAACGGTGGAGACAGGCAGCATGGTGAACCAGAGGAGCCCATCTACGGTGCTATCTTAGCCTCGCATGTTTGGTTTTGCTCACTTCGGCACAGTGGACGACGGCCGTGGGTGAAGGCCGGGGGGGCCAGGTCAACAGGGTGAATGCAGGGCGAACGGACTCCACCGGCCAGGAAGGTTATCAGTGAAGAGGAGGGGAAAGCAAGATAGTAGATTTGGGGGGGGGCAGCATCGAGTTCGGTTGATGAGCCGGGAGGGCCACAGAATGCAATGCTACCCACAGCGGCTTGTGTTGGCACAGTCAGACGGAGAGGCATGCAAAAGTGTATGGTGTCAATGAACTTACAGAATGGCAGCCTCACCTTTTAGACTTGGGAAGCGTAAAAGGATCAAGAGAACACGACCATAAGACCGCCAGAACCACGTTTGCCACACCTAAAAGGTTCTGTGGTGAACGGCTGGAATCTCGCTCTCAGTTAGCAGCGAAAGGGCAGATACCAGACGTCGATCCACGCCAGTGTTACAGGGGTGGTTGAAGAGAGGACAAAAGAGAGAGACCCTCGACGGGTAGAAGAGATGTGACCAGCTGGTGGAAATTGAAGCCAGTCGTAGTCTGGAAACGCTGATTCCAGGGTGCAAATAACAGGGAGAAACCGCGCTTGGAATCATTGATCTGGCAGAGGATTAGGATTGATATCAAAATGGCGACATTGGCAAAAGGAAATGCAAAATATTCAGGGAATCCCTCGACTCAGCCCTCACGAAATCACAAATCACAATCCAATACGGGGGGGGACTCTTTTGCAAAGATATCAGCAAGTTGCATGGGTTCGTCCAGGCGGTCAGGCCAGGCCATGGTCAGTCTGTGATAGTTATTCCCCGATCGACTGATACTTACTCACAGTCCGGCTATCACCAAGTCAAACCTCAGGTCCCCTCCCACTTAGCTTACCGAGCTCGACAACCGTCTCTCTCTGGCCCGTTTAAAAGACCACACTCTCGTATCTCCGCCGACAACTGGTGCGGAAGAAATCAAGAAGGAAAAAAAGGCGCAGCTGAGCATCCCCCAAAAGTGTATGAAGGAATAAATAAGTCAAACCCCCATCGCAAAGATAAGCCGGCACCAATCGAGTCTCCCAGGAAGTACGAACAGCAGGCTCTGATTGCTCGAAAAATCAAAAAAGATCAAAGTCGGAAAATGAAACCTGGCGGGAATTCCTGGTCCAAGCTTGCCTGATTTTCCAGCCACTCACAATCGCCAGGCGGCCTCGCATAACCAGTTGCTCATCTTGTTGTCATGCTGGGAAATGGTCAGCCATCGCAATCGTAGACTTCCAAACATACTATATAAGCTCGGGAGGGGGTCCAGGCGAAGATGCCGAAAAGCGTTGAGGACTGGGAGGCAGTAAGTAAGAGCCCAGATCTCATACCAGTAGCCACACAGAGAGACACAAGAGAGAGAGAGAGAGAGAGAGAGAGAGAGAAGAGGGGCGACGAACAGCCAGCACGATGCCATTATCAAAAACAGCACACGAAGCCCCCCAAGCCAATCCGCAGCCAGAACCGCCACTCCAGACGCTGAAGGCCCCAGCGACGTTGTGCTGCCCTGGTCCTTGCTCCAGAGCTTGCCGCTAGGAATCGGTTGGTCCCGCGCCCTGGCTGGTCGTCAGCACGAGCATTCAGCACTCAACGGCGCTCTGGCGAATCAGCAGCAGCAGCCGGGATGGTTCTCGGATCGCGAGCTGGGTTGTTCCCTGTAGCAGAGCACGCAGAGAGCCTGAGGAGAGGAGTCATCAGGACATATGCGTAGGAGTCTTTTTTAGGGTGTGCCGGGCACGAGTATCTTCAGTTTCCGGGCCTTATCGGCATCCTGATGCACTCTCTCTACGGGCGGGCTTTGTCACCGTCCCAGCGACTCTCTCCGACAAATTGCGCATCCATCGAGCCCAACTTCGCCCAGGAATGAAGCAGTGTCCCCCTCTAGCCCGTATCTTACAGGGGAGGCCCCAATCGCTATGACGTTGTCACTTTGCGCACCTACTCCACTATTTCCAGGGTTCATCGTGTCCTCGAAAAGTGTGCATCGTCCTGTAAATCACCCAGTCATCCCGTAACGAAGGCTCTGTTTGGTGTTCGCTGGTGTTGTCGATGGCCCGTGGATGCGGATTCCCCAGGCCTGCCAATGCGAACTCAAGAGAAATAAACAATGCATTGTACTGCGGAACGGAACGTCAATGTGGAATGATACGCACCTTGCATATCATCATGCCCGTCACGGCTGACTGCTGATTTATGGGCAGTATCGAAATCGATAGCCATATGCTGGCGATCATGTATGCACTCAGTGGTTTCTGTCTCTTTCGCAGGCTGTATGGGATGGAGACGTCGACCCACCGGTTTTGCATGCCAGTGCGGTTCGTCCAGTATTCCCATGTCTGGCAATTAACCCCCAGGGTCCTTTGTGTCTCTAGAATGCGGCCTGTACATACTCAACTATAAATCTGACTCTGTGCCGTTCCCCTCCACCGTCCCGCCGCACACGAAGTGTCGTTCTCGCCCTCACATTGAGACACGGAGAGAAGCGGAGCGACATCACAGAACCTCGAATAGAACGCTCTGCCACTGTGTTTCCCCTCAAACGTCAGTAGCTTCGTGTAATGTTCCACGGCCTGAGGATAGTGAGGGAGGAGGGGCTGGCAAAAGAGCGGTCGGGACGAGGTCACCGGGTCCGATTGCGGAAGAAAGGAAAGCCACGAAAAAAACTTGCTGTCACTCGCTCTGAAGGAATCCTTCGGCTCAATCCTCATGGAAGTAAGTTCCCAAGGAAATTAGCATTCTACGCCATCAGTGGCATATGCGCCCTCGTCAGCGGTGTCGCTTTTAAGTTCCGGGGTTTTACTGGACATCCCCGTGAGATTCCTCATTTGACGTCTGATAATCCGGCCCATATGAAGGGCAATCATGGTTCCTGTTCGACGATGAGCCATTACCCTCATCATTTTATTTTGAATCTTTAATCTTCACAAGAAAATAGCCCTCTATACGACCAAGCTCATGCCCACTTATTTAGTTTCTGACCTCCGCTTTTCAGTGGGCTTTTGCCAGAAAAGAAAGGTTTGGGAGACCTGCCAGAGCCGGTCTTTTTGCTGCACTGTACGGTCCTGCAGTCGCGATTCGCTGGCCGCATTTCCAGTCTTTGGCCAGGGCTTTATCGCACCCCCAGTGGGCACATGATCGCCAGAGTGGAACACACAGGAAGTGTACCGGAAAAGTGGTGTCGATAGGCTGTTGCTTGATACTAGGAGAAGCATGTATGAGTGGCAGAGAGCGAACGGGAAAAAATGCCCCAGAGGAAGATGAATTCTGTAGCGCTGCGCGGGCGGGGATATCAAATCCTCCGTCGTGGCAACAATGAGCTGAGTGAGACCCGGCTTCCTGCGAAAAGCTGTGGGCAGGGATCCTCAGACTCTGTTTCGCTGGTGGGCAGAAAATCGGCGGTGGGGATCCAGGAAATGCACGCAAATCAAAGACCTGGTCCGACATCACGCACCACATCGTGCTTCGATAGTCTGTCTCTCCCCTCATGGAAAGCGACGGCCTTTTCTTCCATCGCACCAGCCCCCGCTGGCCTCCGCTCAACCCCAGCCAGCCAGTTGAGTGAGACACACGGCCAAAGGTCCACCAGAGCCTCGTTCAAGCGAACAGCCAAAGAAGCCCCCCAGAACGAGCCTCCAGACACGGCCTGCCAAACGTCATTTCCTCGTGTGGTGAGACGTCGTGGGCATCCAATCACCAGCGCCGGCAGGGCCAGTGTCGCAGACCCGGTTGAGGAACAGCCCCCCTCTCCTCCCCCACTCGTCCCCAACAAGCCTCGTAACCGAGAAATAACAAAAGACAGAAACCTTTTGAACATCCAACAGCTGAACCTGGAGGCGAAAAAGTGAGGCGTAGTCACAACAACGAGGACGAAAGGGGCCAGAAGGTCTTGCATCCGTGCCGCGTGCATGGTCGGATGGTGGCCATTCGCCGAGGACCGTCCCACGCGGCCTTGATACGGTGAGGGGGGAAATGCAAGACTTTTTCACATCGACTGACCCAGATGGGAGGGCCAGATTATGCAGGGAGACGAAACTTACGGGCACGAGGCAAACTGAGGCCGTCATGCCGCAACGTATCCGGCCGATGCTTTCCGCCTCCTCGCAATGATCGTCGTCGGTTCTCGGTGCTGGTATCATTTGGGAGGGTGCTGAATAAGGGTTCGGGTTTGGAAGTCGAGTCCAAGTTAGGAGCTTCCACCAGCGGGTTTAGGTTAACACCGGTGCCTGTAACGTTAGCCTTTTTTGGCTTTTAGCCCGGCGCCAAACCCAGGAACAAAGACACCGCCGTAGGCGTCAAGCGCCGAAGCGCCAAGAATGGCCTTTCTAGCCAGGTTCCAGTTTTGCCATCAGGAAGGAAGGAACAAAGGAGAGAAAAAAAGAAAAAAAAGGAGAAATAGATGGAAAATCGAGGCAAAATTAATCCCGTGCCACACCTTATCTGTTTCTTGTCTTTTCTCTTCTCTCTCCTCACCACCATTTCTGTTCATTGCCAATTCCCTGGACCGAATCCTTCGGCCTTCTATATTAGCCTCATCAAGTGAGGGGTAGCGCAGCAGCGTGATTTCAAAGACGAGCAAACCAACATTCTCACGGCGTGCTAATAATTAGAAACACAACTTTGCAATGCCACTTTCGCCGCGCCCCCCCCCCCACACACACACAAACGTTTGATAGCAGCGCGGCTACGCGGATGCGAAGGAACAAACGAATCCGCAGGACCAAGAACTGCAGGGCGTGCGTGCGTGCGTAACTGCGTTGGGAGGCATCGGGTGCACGGCATGGAAGATACCGTCTGCCAGCCTACATGCCGACCTTGGGCGGCTGCGCTCCTGATAACGGCCGCACAGCACCACCCTTTATCCGCCATCGGATGGAGGGAGGGAGGCAAACATCTAGACTGCAACCACCAACAAGTGCCCTCCATGCTCCGTCTCAGGAAGCGATAAAGTCCGCCCATCCATCCCACACTTTAATCTCCTAGCTGCATGCCACACGGTCTCTCGGAAGAGAGGGGGAAGATCCCTTCCAACACACACACAAATACGTTGATATTCTCTCATCCCGCGGACACAGGAACGCCATTGTGGAGCATCGTCATCCATGGTGGAATTCCCTGACGGCGGCAAAGAAAAAGGTAACAGCAATAAATAACTGAACTTGCATATGAAGGAATATGTGCGTCAGACGATTAAAAAAGAAGAAGAAAAGCAAACACCGCACGGCCGGGGCAAAGTCCGAAGCAACGACGACGAAAACTAACAGACTACCTACAGTACACCCAAGATCGCAGATGACCGAACCTCAAAGAAGAAAAGGAATGGGCGAGTGCAACGCTGTGACGGTGCGCCGAGACCGACAAGCGCGCAGAAACGAAAATTTCTATTATCAAAGTAGCATCGAAGGAAGAAGGAAAAATGACCAAGAAAGAAAAGAAGCAAAAAAAAAGAACCAACCGAGGACCAGCTCCGCACGTCCCCATTCCGTGCGGGACAAAAGAATGAAAAAGCAGACAGACAGAGACCCATTCATTCCTACTCTCCATAGAAAAAGAAATGGTGCCATGGAAGAATAAGCGACCAGGGCAAGAGATCAACTGTGCGCAAAACCGACTAGTTTTCAAACCTTGGCCAGGTGGAATGCAGACAGACAGGCCGGGGGCGCGAGCGACAGTCGTGTTTCTCGGCAATTTTATTGTTTATCCCCCCCAGCGGAGAATCTGGAAGCGCATACAGAAGCAGATAGTTCTTCAGGGTTGGTCAGGCACCACCACCCGTCACAAAGAACCCAGCCGAGCAGATCTATCACCGCGGCTATTTCAGCCCAGGGAGGAGAATGCGATCGGCCAAAGCGTCCGGGCCCAGCCCAGATGGGATGACGGTGAGTGAGTGAGCGAAGATATTGAAGATCAATGGGCCTCTCTGTGTGCTTGTACTGTTAACTCGGGGCGGTTCCGTCCTCTTGCGATCTCTCGGTGCAGCAAAGGTCCGTCGACCAGTCGTGAGCCGGCCCTTGATCCGTGTGCGCATCACCACAAGAGGGACGACAACAGAGACCACCACAAAAAAACAACGATGGGATGAAGCACAGGGAAACATATCCCACAGAGTTCTCCACCGGGCCGGGAATCACCAGGTCTCAACGTTACTCTCCACGACAACTCTAATCGACCTGCATCAAATATCGATGACTTACACATCCATCCAAAGCCAAGTTTCGATGTTTCTAATTCTGTCCTCCCCCCGCCGACATATCCAACAGCTAGTCCACATTACGCCAACAGAGAGAGTTGAGCTGCATAATGGTGGCTACTCCAACTCCTACACAACCAGCCAACAACACTTGAGAAAAGAAAAGTGACAGACCAGAACTCCCCCCACCGTGGACGACACTTTTCCTGCCTACCACCACCCAGTTCTGAAAAGGGCCAGTTCCCCCAGTGGTGGTGGCTGCATGCTGCATTTGCATTCCTCTTTTTTTCTTCTCCTCATCTGAAAAAGGATACCTACAGTACATCCGCTGCATGTCTCTCCGCCGTGGGTGCGGCCGCCAAAGAGTACCTGAGTGTCCCGTATCCGCGGTCCCCTCTGGGTCGACTCTACAGTCCTCGACTGCATACCACTCCCACGCACAGAAACGTACACGTCGACTTTTCTCTTCCTGCTGTACACTGTAGGCCCGGCTTCTCCTTTCATGCACGAGCCTGCATACCCGGTGGAGGAGATGGTGCCGGCGTCGGCCAATGGCCGGGCGAGCTGGCTGGTCTCGATTGCGTCTAGCGTTGCATCGAGGTGCGCAAAGTGCCCGTTCTCGCCCATGCTTGGTCGTGTTAGTCGGCAGGTAATAGGGAAATTATTGATTTATTTATAACCACCTATTTTTTTTTTCTCTCGGTCTTCTCCCACGGATGCTCCTCTTTCGACATGTCTCTCTCTCCCCACCCACACTGCGTCCTCTCCCCCCTGTCGGCCCAGCTGCACCATTCCCTTCTGGGCGAGGTCACTTCGTCTTCGACCCTCGAGCTCATCTGCAGCTCCAGCCAATGGCAGGCCACCGTGGGCCGCCCATCGAGGGTGCCCCCTCTTTCTCATCAGTCTATTTTCTGGTGGTCTTCCACTTTATTTGACTTTCTCTCTCTTTCTCTTCCTCTGTCTCTCTCTCTCTCTCATGCTCTCCCCTCCCCCCCCGGACTCCTCTGCAGAAGTTCGGCCGTTCTATTCCTGTTATGGCCCGTCTCTGGTGGACCTCCCTGCCCGGCCAGACCTATCAGAAGCTCTGGCCGTGACCAGGGGGACCGACCACTCTGCTGACATTTATCATCACGAACACAGAAGACCACAGAGAACCGGACGTGTAAGTGACCTGCCGTTGGGTCATTTTTGGGCGCGTCCACCTTTCTCGATAATTGAGGTGGTGGGTGGCTTCTCTGGTGGCTCTCGCCATGGCCAGATGTACCCGTGACCTGCATGGCACGATGGTGTAAGTCACTGCTGCCGTCGGCTTCAGCTGCATTGTACCCCACGTCCATCTCCTCCGGAGTATCCGTACACCAGAACACACACACACACGGAAGTCTCCATCTCGGATACCTCGACTATCCGAGTAGGGTTAGGAAGTAGGTCTGGTCTCCCGAAAGGGCCAACGGCAAATAGCGAGAGAGAGAGAGAGAGAGAGAGAGAGAGAGAGAGATAGGGGAAGAGAGGGAACACACACACACACACACACACACACACAATGTCGTGTAAGTGTTCACATCAGACGCAAAAGCCCCAAGTACCTTTCGTACCACGTCTCCCCATCAAAGGTACTTTGGCATGGAGGGACTTTGTGTGCTGGCCTGGGCCCTGGCTTTCCCACCCTCCTTTCGTCTCTTTCGCCAACAACGCTACGTACGCTACTGTACCACAAAATGCACGCACATGTACGCTCACCTAACCATTTTGGTCTCCCTACCCAAAATAAGATGGGAAAAAAGTCCACCACAAAATTGAGTCCAACTAGACCGGTGTTCTATTATGGGCTGTTCCAAATTTAGAAACATTTCCTCTTTTTCCCACTCTACCTACCGCTTTTTTCCTATCCTCAGCCAAATCTGCTCTCTCTAAGCGCTGGGCCGTCAACATGGCGGCCGACTATAAGGATTGGATGTCCATCACCACCACACATCCACAACATCGCTTTTTTCTTCTTCTTTTCCTCTGTGTGTGTCTTTCCTTTTAGTCTTTCCTTCTCTTCTCCAGGGAGAAGTTAAAGTCCAGTTGTCCAAGTGTTGTTCTTCAGAAAAGTTCCTTTGCCTTGTTATTTGTTCCTATTTGCCGCCCTTTCCTCTCTCATCATCTAGCACTTCAGTCTGCCTCTTCTGTTTTCTTTTGCCCACTTTTCAGCAAGCCGGTCTTGCCTTCACAGCCAGTCATTCCTTGACATCTTACCAGTTTCGCTACGCCTACTTGGATCATCATCCTTAATTTCATAATCTTTTCCATCTTCTTGCTCGCTGGACCTTATTCGAGCATATCAAAATCCACAGACCCAAAAACCAGTTCTCTCATCCAGAGAGCGAAAATCCATTTGACTTCAGACGAATCCACTGCCCAGCATACAATCAGCAAGGATTTGCAAGAGTCCCTCATTGTCCGAGCCAGCCGCATCTTTCCCCCTCAGGAAAAAAAAAACCGAAAGAAGAGAGAGAAGCAGGAAAAAAACGCCTATCCAGCATTTCCTTCCTAGCCGATCACCACCACGCCCTTTCACAGTGCCACCTTTGTCCACAGTTTGCACACTGTCCTCTCTATCTTGCTCGCACACCCCCCTCCCCCCAGTTCCTTCCTTCACTTGACCCGCTCTTTCCCGCTGCAGTCGCCTATCCCCCACCCCACTCTGCACCCCCCCTCTGTCATCCGCTCCTACCCTTGCACACTGTGCTTGTTGAGTTGCGACCGTGCTCTGTGGTTTCTGCCATTCTCTCTCTTTCTGCTTGGTCCAAGTGAAGACGAAGAGCAAGCATTATCAGTGCTTTCTTCTTAAGATCACGAACGAACAAAAAAGATAAAAAAGGGTCTGGGCTTTTTTGGCCGATCTGCTTGAAAGCAACCTCCCTTGTCACACCCCCCCTCCTTCCTCCTGCTCCTGCTCCTGCTCTTGCCTTCCTTCCTTCCTTCCTCTCTCTCCCTCCTCCCCGCCTTCGATCCTGCCTGTCTGCTAGCCAAACACACCACACCCCCCCGTGCCTTCCCTCTTCCAAGTCCATCCCCCCATCTGGGCTGGTCTGCTCTCTTCCTGTGGAAAGAGCTACCCAGGTGTGTGCGTCTGCACTTGCCAGAGAGATCCACCCACCCCAACCACTCCTTCCCTTCCCCTACAAATGGCTCCCATACCCCCAAGCCATCGTGACAACAAGAAAGTCTCTACCACTTCATCGATGAAGTCGACGACAACAGCAGCCACGATCAAGACGACCTCTTCGACGATTCCTTCCTCGACTGTGTCCTTCACAATGGCTGCTGCTAAGAGCAAATCGGCAGCCGCCGCGTCTAAGGCTGCCGCCGCCAAAGCCGCTTCGGCGTCAAAGGCTGCTGCCGCCGCCGCCGCCGGAAATTCCACTCCCAAGACGAAGACTCAGATGCACCGCCGATCAAGAACAGGTTTGTGTTTACTCCTCTTGACTTCACCTCCATACATCACTTACATACATACACATACATTGGCACACTCGACTAACTCTACTCCTCTCTTCTCTTCTCTTCACTACTGTAGGGTGCTACACCTGCAGATTACGTCGCAAGAAGTGTGATGAGGGCTCGCCGTGCTGTACTGCCTGTCGCAACTTGGGACTCAAGTGCGAGTATAAGCGGCCTTCGTGGTGGAGCAACGGTGAACAGCGCAAGAACCAGAAGGAAGACATCAAGGTGATCATCAAGCGCAAGAAGGCTACCGAGAAGACCGCATCCTCGGTCGCCGGTGCTCCTCCTTCAACTGCCAGCTCCATGTCTGGTGCTCCCTCCATCGTCTCCTCACCACCCGGCTTGTCTCACTCGCGGCCTACCTCTGCCACCTTCTCGCTCTCGTTGGACCGCAACCGTTCCGCTTCGATCGACTCTCACTTCTCCTCCTTCAACTTCAACAGCCCGCCCACTGTTAGCGACTTCACCCCTTACTCTGCCACCATCCCCGACATGCTGTTCCCCGACACTACCGACTTCTCTCCCTATGAGATCGACGTCAAGACTGAGCGGCAAATGTTTGTCGACGATGTGCCGACTCTGCGCGAGTCGACCATCTCCACCTTCAGTGCCTTCCACTCTCCTCCTCCCCCCGGCTCCATCCTCGGCTCCAACGACTGGCCTTCCACCACTGACATCTACGCCGAGAAGGCTGCCGCTGCTGCTGCCGCGGCTGCCGGCGACGAGATGGACACCACCGACTCGATCAACTGCACCTTCTTCGACTTCTCGCGCGGCGAGTCCCTGTCGGCACAGCCCGTCACTCTCGAGCTCACTGAGCGCGACCAGTTCCTCCTCAACCACTTCGTGCAACATGTGCTGCCTATCATCTTCCCCATCCTCGACATCACCCACCCCGGTGCTGTTGGCTCCGACCTCATCATCCCCTCCCTCCAGCAGAACGAGTCTTACCTCCACTGCTGCTTGAGCATTGCTGCCCAGCACCTCAAGGCCACCACCAACACCGTTGAGTTCGACCAGGATGTGATGAAGCACCGCTTCGACACCATCTCGGCGCTCTGCAACGCGTTGGGCCGCGATGAGGAGCACCAGGCTATCCTGGAGGCCACTCTGGGCCTCATCTTCTTCCAGTGTGTTGTCGGCCGCTTCGATGATAACCTTCCCGATATCTCGTGGCACCAGCACTTCCAGGCCGTCATCAGCCTGGTGCAGAAGATGGAGCTGCCGCGCATCATCTGCGATGCCAGTGCCACCATGCTCCAAACTCCCTTCAACATGACCCTGACCTCGTGGATTGATATCCTGGGCTCGACCGTTCTGGGTCGTGCGCCGGTCTTCGCCCACACCTACCGGGAGAAGCACCTGTCCACCAACAACTCCGGCCTTGGTCTGCGGGAGCTGATGGGCTGCGACGACCGCGTCATGTATCTCATCTCCGAGATTGCCTGCCTCGAGACTCTGAAGCTCAGCGGCATGGACGAGATCACCATCTGCCAGCACGTGCACGCTCTGGGCGACCAGATCGGCCTCACCGAGATTGGCGAGGAGCCGCCCCAGATGATCCACGCTGTGCAGGGCACCCCGGCCTACTCCAAGCAGCTGTCGCGCAACATCACGGCGGCGTTCCGCCTGGCTGCGCGCATCTACCTGTGCAGCATGGTTCCCGGCTTCAGCCCCAGCCAGATGTCGTGCATCCACCTGGTCGACAAGCTCACCGGCATCCTGCAGTGCATCCCCACCGGCGCTGGCGGCTTCGACAGCAGCCTGGTGTGGGTGTACCTGATTGGCGGCTCGGTCAGCCTCCCGCAGAGCAGCCTCCGCGTGTTCTTCGAGGAGCGCGCGGCCGAGCTGGGCGATCTGGCCCAGCTGGGCTCGTTCGGCCGCGTCGCCTCGGTTCTCCGCGAGACGTGGGCGCAGATGGAGCAGGCCATGGCCTGCGCGGTCGACGGCTCGCAGTCGCCGGGCTCGGACGGCAGCATCGCCGACATCATGGTGCCTTACATCCACTGGCGCGACGTGATGCGCCTGAAGGAGTGGGACTTCCTCATTCTGTGATTGCTTTTTTTCGTCAGCGTTCTCACACCGAGAAAAAAGATATCCCTCCGGCAGGGGTTTCTTGACTACTGCACGGCGGACTTCTCTTTTTTCTTACCCTGTTTTGCTCTTTTCTGCCTTTCTTTTCTTTTCTTTTCTTATCGGGGTTTCAACCTTAGAGAGGCTGCGCCGCGAGGTGCCTGACAACTTTTTTCTTTACTTTTGAGAGAGAGAGCGCGCTCGAGGCTCTGGAATATTTCTTTTGACACACTTGGACTTGGACATTGGACACTTTTTTTTTTTTAACTGGATACCTTTTCTTTTTTTCTTTTTTCTTTCGGGGACGAGGTGGAAGATGCAACGACGGGATGGTTTGAAATGATGGGATGTGAACGGCCACTTTTGGCTGGTGATACACGGGACTTTTCATTTCTCTCTTGGTTTTTCTTTTCTCTTTTCCTCTCTTCTGGGAAAGGCCGGCTTCATTGTACATTTTTTTTTCTCTATAATACCACTTGAAGGGAATAGGAAGATCCGCTCGAGGGCGAGCAAGGACTTCCGGACGGGTTTTGTTTTTTTGTCTTTTTTTCTTTTCTATTTTGGTCGCTGGGTTTTTCTTCCTTTACGATAGCGATTCATCATGGCGCATTCTTGTTTCTTTTGGATCTTGGTTTCGAATTTTTTTGAAGCACTACGATACCTTAGCTTAAGAAAAAAAATTCCAGAAATCAATCAAATCTTCTTAGGTCTTATTGTGAAATGTGTGCAACAAATACATGGCATGGCGGCGATCGATCTGGCGTGGGCTGGCTGACTATGGGTGTAAGTGAGAAACGTGTAAGTTGTTAGGGTTGTTAGGGTTAATGGTCTTGGTGGCTCACATGTTACGTTCACTCTCTGGCGTTTTTGAAGGCGGGAAGAAAAACGACGATCCATTGCCGACCCGTGTGAATATTTCGCTTATCTAGATTAGCCAGGACGTGCGAGCGTGCGTGCGGGATCAATTAAATCGGGATTATACAGGTGCTATACGAGCGTTGAAGTGAGAGAACGGCCATTGGATTTGCCGCGGGTGAATCCTGCGCGTGTATTGGAGATTAGGGGGGCTCTGGCCAGCGGGGTCTGCGGTTTCTCAATATCAAAAGCTACAGTGGTGCATATAGTGCCTGGTGAGAGCCCAGTGTAGATTACATGGCCCCGTATAAGAGATGAGAGGAGAGGGGAAGGGTTTAATATACGGGGAGTAATATAGGGCCTCGCTGCCGCGTGGGTAATATCCAGGCCGTGTGGGCGTGGGTGTGGGAAGTGTGGAAGTCGGAGGGGCAGTCAGTCTAGCACAGTGCGTATATGTGGTTCTGAGAAGCGGGAACTGAGCCGGCGGTGATTTGATCTGTGTGTTCGGCCGGCGATAACGGACGGCGGAGGGGGGCTCGGGTGCTGGACGTACCCGGGTTACGTTGCGAGAGCAAGAGGGGGAGGCAATCTCCGGCAAAGGTTCTGCGGGCCTCCAGTGTGTGTCTATGCACGGGGAAAGAATATGAAAGAGATGCCGAAGAGAAAGAGGAGTGTGTGGATGGAGTCAGTGTGTGCACGCTCATTGCTCGCGTGTGTAGTGAGTGTCATGTAAAGTGGGATGCGGCGAAGCTGGGATGACGGAGCCCGCGGAGGAGTGTGAGTGGGAATATGAGTGATCCTTCCGATGGTGCAATCCACTCTACAGCCTCAACACCCACACAATCTCATTTTACGAAACTAGACATTATCTTTCACTTGGCACATATATCCACAACACGGTAACTATTCTCACCTGACGAGAAGCACCCGCGGATGTCTCTCCTGTGCTGCGCTCGTTCTTCCCTTGCACGGGCGTGGTGGTGCACACGGACATTTGGCCGAAGTCGCAACGATGCGTGCGTCCACCACTCAACGAAAAGAACACAGGCACGGCACCGACTACGACGGCCGGATAGATAGCAAGAAAGAAGTGAGAGCAGAGTACCGCCGAAGGGTGTTTAAGTGTCTGCAGATGCTGTGTAAGAGTACTCTGCTGCTGTGCCACCGTTCCTAGATGGAGGGGGGGATGAGAGAGGTCTGTGCCGGCACTGGCGAAAAAGAAAAGGCATGAGGAGGGTTGTCGATTTCATCCAAGATTCCCTGTTTCTTCGAGCTTTAGCCGGTGCTGCCGTGACTGATGACGGCTGCGTGCGTGCGGGCTTTGAGATGTGTCCCGTGGTGTTATCTGACCACCGCATAGTTTCTCTTGTGAAGATGTGCGCGGGTTGATGTGTGCAAGGTGGTGGGATAGTATAGGCAGACACAGGCACAACACCGACGTGGGCAGAGGGCGGTGAGGAAGAGAAACGAAGGGAAACGAGAAAAAAGAGGTGGTCCGGTCCTTCGGCGCACAGCACAGATGCAGGCCGCCGCCGTACCACCCGCGGACGGGACCTTATATGGGCGAGGGGGGAAGGGGAGATGCTCGGCAAATACAAAACAAAACACTGTCCCTCGTAGAGTCAGTTGCACACGCAGGCACTTCCGGGCTCTTTGTGTCCGCTCGGAACCTTGCGTCTTCGGGGTTTCCTACGCTGGTGTGTATATACAGTATGTACAGTACACCAGAGAGCAGCCGGGCGGTCAGTACGTCCGTTTGGCCGTGGTAGCATGCGCACAGAATCTCCATGCACTCGCCCGACACCTGCGCGCGCAGGTCAAGGTGGACCCGATGCACTGCAACAGACGGTGCGACATAGGGGAACCGGGACGAGAAGGACAGCCGGAACACAGATAGCCTGTGATTGGGCGAGAATGCAGCAGCACGACTTACACATTATCTACCAACTTCCCACCGATCTGCCGTTGGTCGTCGGGTAGGGTTAGACGGCGTAAGGGTTACGTCGGCCGATGATCTTCGCTGCACAGGCCGACCAGATATCAGACGAAAAACGAACGAGAAAAGGTAAAGCAGCAGACGACAAGAAGTGTACGACTGGAAAAAAAGCGCCAGCCCGCGCGGCTATCTCTATCAGGTCGCTCACAAGACCACGAAAGTTCTGGAAGTCAAAGAACGACCAAGAGGCGATGCGAAGTCGGAAGGCACGACCGAACAAAGAAACCAGAAGCCACGAAAAAGTGGCCCCTGAGATTCAGGTGTGGGCCAGCGAACGAACAACCGGGCCAAGGCCTAAACTGGTAGCGCGGGAGCACTAAATTCCAGGGCACATGGTGGCACTCGCTGGCTCCTGCCTGGCCAGAAAACAAAGCGCCAGGAAAAAAGCCGCCGGCCAATAAAACACGCGCGCCAACCCGCCCGGCGCCTATTTCTAAACCTCACCCATCGTGCAACGCCAACCAGTCGTTCCGATTTTACAAGGTTGTCGCGGAAACAAAAAAGACAAAGCTCATCAGTCCCCTCCTGACGGGTCTCGTTCCCTTTACATAGACGGACACATGACAATGAGGAGAAACACTGGACAACTGGCCTTTTGGCTCGGTCCGGGTCGACTGGTGGTATCCTGCTGGGCTGGAGGGGTGTCTTGCAACAAAATTGGAGAGTCATGGGAGGGAAAACAGCCCGTTTGCTTGACAAAGCGAGAGGGGACCGACCACCAGAGGAACGAGGGATGGATAAGCGGGAATACACTGGGTGAACAGAGAGGAAAAACAACAGGCTACAAGTGAAGATGAGAATCGACAGACGATGCACTGCTGTCCACGGTGACAACGAGAGAGTGTGTGTGTCCAGCCCGACATCCGCTCCCATTCATCTTCTTGAAATCTGACAACCGCCGAAACAAATCTGAGCCAGGGTTCTCCATCCACACGCCCTCTCTCTCTTCGTTTCCTCAGCTGTCTTTTTGCTAGGTCTTTTGACAGGCTGTGCATGCCCACCACCGCAGGACTGACGTTGTCCTCCGCCTCACAGACACCCGCGCCGGCGACCATCGATTGGCCACCAGCGCCCCGGGTCCCGCCGATCGTGGTCCCTGTCCATTCTTCAAAGCTTCCTCTCGCTCAACCTTCCATGCGTCATACTACCCTCGCCCCCCCCCCTCTCGCAGCGTTCCATTGCATAGAGGCCCTTAGAGAAATTCTGTATGCAGGCCCTTGCGAGGTGGTTTGTATGGCTGAGGACACCCGGCGTCGCGAGACAGAGCGTGCGTGTGGGCCAATCACGGGTTTCCTGTGCTGGCCTTGGGCCCGGATGAACGAACTTGGTCGTTGAGGCGGAGTGGGCTCTCTTATTCTCTCTCGCCCACCAAAGACCTGCGGCTGTCCGAGAACAAAGCAGTCTGGCGCAGTTCGACTGGTCTTTGAGCGCGGCCAAGTTTAGAAACTGTGGGCTGGAGCGAGCAGGTGGTGGTGCTCTTTGTCTCTCTCGTGGCCACACACCACACACACACCCGAAAAGTCGCCCAGAGGGCCAGCCAGCCCACTGCTCGAACCTTGCGATATGGCCGGGCTCCTCTCTCTCGCTCTCTCGCCCATTCAATGCGATCGTGCCACCGCGTCCCCAAGCCATGACGAGAAACATTTCATGCGAGCTTATCATGCATTTGTTTCCCCGGTGTCCCCAGTTCTTTCTTCGTCTTGTGTTTTTCTCTCTTCGTTTCTCCCTTTGACGCAAGGCTCTTCACACCCAATTTCAACCACGCTCTCCCGCCATTCGCTCCCTGCTCTCGTTGATCCGGTTTTCTTTTCCTTTGTTATGACTCGGATTTCCATGCACGGGCTAGCCATCATAATCGTCGCTTCTTTCTTCTGCTTTGTGGCGTGGGGTTCTTTGGGAGTCTGGTGTGTGCGTGCGTGCGTGTGAGTGTGGCCAGAGTCCGGCGTATATATACTGGCGTGTCCGTGTCTTGGGGGACTCTTCTTGCGCCCACGACGTGTTTCCAGAACTTCTACTCCTGTTTCGTCAATATCACACTACTTTTATAGCTTTCTGTCACGCATCCCAGTCATCTCACAAACAAACTGCTGGACTCACGATCGACTCATCGCTTCTTCGTCACTTGCTTCAAACATACAAACTACATACCATCCTGCGTCACTCCTACACTGCATACTCTGAACTCCTCGTACTTATCCCCTCAGTCGCCCTCTTCTGGCCTCTAAAACATACTGAATAGCCCAAAGGCACAGATTCTTCTCCATATACTGAGCACCATCGGTCATTTGTAATTCAATTACCAGCCGTCAGTTCCACCTCAAATGATTCTTCCATCCTCCCCGTGGCACGCCGCCGTGCTGGCCACGCTGCTGTCCCACACCTCCGCCGCCGCCGTGCGCCCCCACACACTCGCCCCGGCCGCCGCGCTCTTCCAACGCGGCGTGATATGCCCGACCAACGGCCTGCTCTCATGCGGCGCGCCGCTCCCCGACAACTTCTGCTGCCCGGCCTCCAGCCCGTTCTGCATCCCGCTGGCCGGCGCCACGACTGCCGTGTGCTGCACCGACTCCAGCAGCTGCGGCCGTATCCTGCCCATCTCGTGCGATCTCGCCCTGCAGGACCCCGAGCAGGACCTGGCCGCCGTGCTGAAGACCACCGTGCAGGGCGTCAAGCTGGCTGCGTGCGGCCTCGGGTGCTGTCCGTTCGGGTACTCGTGCGATGCGACGGGCAACTGCAAGATGGATGAGGACCAGTCGAAGGCTCCGAAGGGGGCGTCCAGTGCGTCGTCGACCTCGGTGGCTTCGTCTACGAAGACCCCCAGCGCTACGTCGTCATCGTCGTCGTCGTCTTCTCCCGCGACCACCACCGCGTCTCCGACACAATCCAACACTCCAACCCCGTCGGCAGTGTCCTCGGCCACACCCACAGGCACAGACGCCGCACCGACGGAATCAGCGGAACCGGCAGAGCCCGCCACCTCCTCCGGCGTGTCCACAGGCGTGATCGCCGGCGCAGTAGTCGGCGTGCTCGCCGCCGTCGTCCTCGCCGTCGCCGCCTTCATCTGCCTACGCCGCCGCCGCCGCCGCGCCACCCGGCCCGCATCCTCCCCAGGCCCAACCATGACGCAGCGCCCGCGCCGCCGCCACGGCGCCTCGGCCTCCATCGGCAAGATCAGCGACCCCATCCCGCAGCCCGGCGGCGTGCTGCGCTCCGACTTCATCCGCATGCCGCCCAGCCCCGCGCGCTCGGCCTCCTCGCAGCGCCCGCTGGTCGCCCAGGCCGCCCACCCCGCGTCGCTGCCGCGCACCCCGCCGGCCGGGCGCCGCCCGCCGGCGCGCGAGCCCAGCACCGAGAGCATCAATGTTTTCGCCACCCCGGAGACCGTCGATCCCGATCGCCGCCGCATGACCACCTTCACCGACCTTATGGAGGAGGCTGATCTGAGCGATGTGCGGAGTGGGCGGCCGTATGTGCCCGGGTACACGGGGACGCCGGTGCGCCTATGATCAGTTTCCCATCTCTGTCTCTTCTTGTATTACCTTCCCTTTGTTTTAATTTTTGGTTACCGCTCGCTTTTGAAGCGGTGTTTTTGGATTCGGAGTTCGGTCTTATGCTTTAGATACCAACCATCTTTTCGTTTTATTTTCTGTACCTTCTTGGATTTCACCCTCGGACTACCGAATTACACTTAATCTCTTTCTTTTGTTTTACGATATATCACACGAGCCAATCTCACAATACACTCTTCTCATTTTCAGACATAAATTTCACATTAAAGGATCCGTAAAAGCTTCTAGAATGGTCGCTATCGCATGGGGGGTATTCAAGTAGTATCTCAAGCCAGGAAAACAGAAAGAACATGGGCTGGAAATCAAGGGATATAAAACAGAATATGTGAGCGAACAACAAGTATGTATCTGGGGAAGTATAAACAGCAACTGAAAAGCAAGGGAAACCAAAAAAAAAAAAAAAAGAAAAGAAAGCGCAAAGATCTCAGGGGATTAAGTCCACTTGAGACACTCATTTAGGGCCGTGAGTACAATTGCAACGGGTTAAAACGTCAAAGGGGGCTATTTGAGGGCCGAGTAGTCAAAGCAGTGCGTGAATCCAAAAGTAGACGGAACAGACAGAGGCGTCTAGTTATCCAAAACTAGCAACTACATCACAGTACACCGCCGCGAGGTCGACGTCGGCTTCGCCTCGGGCCAAGAGTTATTCGTGATCGCAACAGTACTGTCCATATCCTCGGAACGAGCCTTGCGATTGCGCCTCTTGCCCGCACTCTTGATGGCCTTGTTGGCCTTCTTCGCGCGGGCTGCCTGGCTGCGCGTGCGACGCACACTCGCCTGCCGTCCGGCCCCGCTGCCGTACATGTTCTCGAGAACCTGCACCGGGGCGAGCGGCGCCATGGGATTGGGTGTGGAGCCAGAAGGGTGCGCGGCTGCGGGAGCCGGGGGATGCGGGTGTCGGGGAACCGGCGCGAAGATGACCGGGTCCGGGCCCTCGTCCGATGTGTTGCGCTGGTGGCGCGGCGGGTCAAGCATGCCCTGGACACCCCTGGGGGTGCTGATAATCAGGGGCTGGTCCGGAGGCGGCGGGTACGAGGCAGTGAAGAACGAGGATGCGAAATCAGGGCGCGAGGCAGGGTTCGAGCTCTGGCGGGAGGCCGGCAAGTCGCGAACAGCGCCAACCGGCACACGGTGGATTTGGGTCGGTTGGTGCATCATGGGCGCCGACGACGCCGCCGAAGATTCCTTGGACAGAGTCGACGGCTGCACTGCTGAGGCCGGGTACTGCCGAGTCAACTGAGGCAGCGGCATCTGCGCCTGGCTGTAGCACGAAGCTGAGCTAGTTGCGACGGCCGGCGCCGAGTTCGGGTAAGACTGAGTAGAGATGACGGCAGGTTGAACATTCGCAACGCGCGGCCAGGTCTGCACAGAGGACAGCATCCGCGGCGTGGCAGGGTTAGATGGGGCCGACTGGAACTGAGCCTGTGGGCCAAGAGCTGCAGGCTGCATTCCAGGAGCTGGAGCAAGCTGCGGTATTATCTGCGACCAAGAGCCCGTAGAGGAGGAGGCAGCAGCAGGCGCATTGATAGGGAACGTGCTGCTGGTGCGCAGAGGTGCGGGATCCTGCGGAAGTGGGGGAAGTGATGCGTTCATGTTCGGGATCTGCAGCTGCAGCCGGTCAGGCGGAGATTGCGGGGGTGTGAGACGATAAACCCGACGCGCGTCGGGCGATTCCGGCATGACTGTGGATGAGCTGTTGAGATGCGGCGAACTCGGAGGTGACACGTCGTAAAGATCCTCGGCGTCGGCTGGTTGGGCATTCGACAGTGCGGTCGACGAAGGGAGGTAGGCACTTTCATACGACACGCGGCGCGGCGATGCCATAGAGCCCGCCGGTCCACTTGTATCCTGCATAGCGCCAGCAGAAGCGCGCCAGAGATTAGCCGCCGTTGAGGACGAATTAGCCCAGGCCGACGGCGGGCCGCCCGGCACAAGGCTCGCCGGAACGCCATGGAGTCCCACAGCTGCGGGGGCAAGACCATAAGGCCCGCTGGGCCCAGTCATTGTGGTACTCGCCCGCCGCAAGTCGCGAGAAGACGACGCGACCGGGGCGGGGGCGGTGGCGGCGACAAGGGCACCAGAGTTTCCATCCTTGGGAGGTGGGATAGATGAGTGTCGCAGGAATGCTGGCAAATCGATAGAAGCCTCCTTCTGGTACGGCGGGGGCGGCGGAACCCAGTTATCGGCGTCGCTCTCATGCGGGTGCTCTCGCCGACCGTCAGCCCGGCGGTATGTGTGGCGCGAGCTGGAAGTAGTCTGCTGGACCATTTGGCGGTTGACGGCAGCAGCCGTGGCAGCACGGCGCAGGGTTGAGCCCGATCTGGGGCTGGCGTGCGAGTACGGTGCGTCGAGGGCTTCTTCCATCATGCCGTTCTCACCGTCCTCAGACATCGGAGTCTGGGGAGGCTCGACGAGAACGGGGGGCGCAACAGGAGGCATGCCGATGCGCCGGGGAGCAAGGGGGTCAGCGTCACTTGAATCATCTGCACCCGCAGATGACGAATTGTTCGGGCCGGAGCGCAGGGGAAGCACAGCCGAAGTTGGCGGTGGCGGCATCATGGGAAGTGGTGGCACAGCGTTCTGGAGGTGAGGACCAGCGCGGGTCGAAGTGGCAGTAGTGGCGGCTCGCAGCAGAATCGAGCTACGCACACCGCCATGCTTCTGAACGACAGTCCGGCGACGGACAATGGCAACCTCGGTGGCCAGATCACGCTGCTCCTCCTCCAAAATCTCAGGGGTCTTAGAGCCGACTTCAATGGTGATCTGGGTCGTGACGCCGTCATTTGTGCTATAGTCAAAGTCCAGAAGCAGGAGGCGCGCGCCGTCAACAAAATCCACATCATCTTCTTCGGAAGACGGGAGAAACGAGCTGACGCCCTTGGCAGCCGCAACCAAACGCTCGCGGTTACCAGTATCAAAGCCTTCCACCCAGTGCACAAGACTAAGGCCGGTGAACTCGGCGGCTTTGTGGCCACTGATGAAGGTATTGCGCTGTTTGTCGAGCAAGGCTTGCCACTGCGGCACCTGTGAGGCGGCCGAGTTTTCTCTGCGGGAGGACCGAGACTGGGCGCTGCTCTTGCGAGGAACACCAGCAGGAAAGATTCCGACGCCGTCGGAGAAACCAGCGGGAACTGATTCGGGGACAGCATCCAACTCCTCGGGCACGCCGTATATCCAAATTTCGTGGCCTTTGAAGCCGGCCGCCACCAAATCGCCAGTGTACGACGCAGCGGGCAGAGTACACGGAATCAGGATGGGGTTGCTGGTTGGGTTCGGGATAGGGCCGGCGAAATAAGTAGTTCCGTTCCGTAAGTCGTCGAGCACCACGGCGCGGAAAGTCTCGAAGCTGCGGTCGTAGGTCAAGGCCCACGTAGCCTCCTCGTGGGTGGTGTTCTGAATAAGTACGGCATGGCTGCAGTCGCGGCTCGTGTTAGGGAACAGGATCGAGCGGGTCCACAGAGCACTGATATCGTTTTCGGCCAGGGCGCCTGGGTCGTAGTAAGGGGCAGTAATGACGACGGTGCTAGGCGGCGACGAGTGAGTGGTGGTTCCGAGGAGTTGGGTTCCGTCGTAGGAGAAGGCCAGAGCGTCAACTCCGTCACACTTGACAGCACGACGGTCGGACGGGAGCGCTTCAGGGTGCAGTGACGACACCTCAATTCCACCCTCGTAGGCTGCGGCAAGCACTAAACCGCATGGCGAGAGAGCTATAGTCCGAGGAGAGTAGTCCAGAATTACAGATTGCATACGCCGCGGCGGCGTTTGGGACAGATCGTAGACATCAACCTGCATCTCAGACGACAGAACTGCCAGCACCAAGCCGTTATCCTTGATGCAGGTAGACACCGGACGGCGCAGGATCTTGAGTTCGCGTTTGACTTCGACCGAGGGCCCCCGCATATCCAGCACATAGATACGGCTGGAGTTATAGGCAAGCAGGTGGTGGCCGCGTGGCGACGGACTAAACTGCATGCCTTCACCACCGGGGGCAGACGACGAACTAATGGATTTCGACTCGAGGGTTATGATGGTTCGGGACGGTCGGAGATAGGCATCGAACAGGTTTCGCTTGACTTCATGTGAAAATAAGCGCCGAAGACGCGAAAGGTCGTCCGCAGACACGGTCGACTGGGCGATGGCATTGTAACTGGCGGCATACGACGGGCAATGCGATAGATGGTGAGCGTAGAGGTGTGATTGTTGGGAGACACGCCGCCAGTTGGCGTTGATGAGGACTAATGAGGCAAACGACGAGGCATCGGCGGTGAAGAGGATACTGTAGAACGAGGCGATGTCAGTCAGCACATGATATTAGAAGTTCTTCGTACACGATGTGCTGTGTCTCCCAGCCAGAGTCAACACTTCACGACAGACCAGCCACTTACTGTTCGATAATCTCGTCGGGCAACTTATCAAACGCCGAGATCTTCGGCTTCAAAATATCGGAGGCGGCCGGAGACACGGCCACTTTCTTCTCGGCCGTCTCACCACCAGAGACAGGCTCTGGATCGGCCATGTTTCTGTCAATCAGAACAAGCCCACTAGAATAGAGCTTTTGTTTCTGTTGTCCAACAAAGAGAGCCATGGAAAGGAAGAATCAGAGGTGAGATGGTGAGGGCAGATAGAAAAAAAAAAAAAGCAAAACTTTCAAAATAGCGCCGATGAGGCCCAATGTATGTATGTGTTATCAGATGTCCCGCCTTTTGGACTTATCATCCGGCCAGATCAGCAAAGGTATCCGAAAATGGAAGCCCGCCCGTGAGTGTCGTATCGGCAAGACAAAGCAGCCAGATGCAGCAAACACTGCAGCAGAGCAGAGCGGCTGAAAAGGCGAGATAAGGAAGAGAGAGGTCGGCGACGTTGGGACTCTCTGACGTTCAACAGCGCTTCATCGGTCTTCCACGGCGAAAGACATGGCGGTTACACACCCATGACGAGAGACGATGAGATCTGGAGAGAAAATTCGAACGTCAGCAGAAGAATCGAATCACTCAGAGGGCATCATGTCATCTCTGGCAGCGTCGCTCTATAGGGGAACTCCATACAACAGCAAACGCCGGGATGATGCATATAACACCGAGCAAAACAAGCCAACACTCAGCCGCCACCAGGAAAGCCACAGGGGGCAAAACACCGGATGGACAGTGCACTTCAGAAGTAATAAACCGAGTTTATGCAGGCCGCCCGTACCATTGTATTTACTCACCTCTCTGATTGGATCACGCCCATGGAAGAGGCAAACAAACAGGAACAAAAAAAAGTGGTGATAACCTGTGAGGCGGAGCAACTCGCCCAAGACAGAAAAATGGCCCTTGGTACGGAGGATTTTAACGGGAGAGCGTGATTACATAACCCACGATGATGCATCCAATGCTGTGATTGGCCAGTCGCCCGGAGTGGAGTCGGCCGTATTGATTCTTTTGGCTTAGTTGCCGGTTGACTAAGCTGCTCTGGTCGATTGTGGCTGACGCGTCTGATCCTGGAATACGCTAGCCAATCAGCGACGCGCACTTCGCCGGCGCCGCACTTGGCCTTATCGGGCAGGTTGATGACTCAGCTCGGGGCAGGCATCGTGAAGCTCGGAAATGGGACTCTCTTATCTGATCTCAGCTTCTTCACCTTCTCCAGTCCATCAAGGTGTTCTTCTGAGTTCTGATGGCGTTTTATGCTTCTTTTTATCTCCTTCCATCTTCGTCCTGTTTCATCTCCTTATTGCCTACCCCGATCATGCATACAGCCGAAGTGAAACACACGGCCGTTCAACGCGGCTAATATATCACCGACTGAGACACTGCTTGTTTAGGTCTGTGGTCGTTTGTCGTCTTCGCCATTTGCCTGCGCCGCGTCAATTCGCGCGGGTGGAACACGGCGTTTGCATCTTGAACTTGTACCTTGGCTCCTCCGCCTGTCCCGTATTCTCCTGTTCTGACTTTTTGCTTCCAAAGCAGCCTGTGGAATCTTCGTGTCCGGTTCTTCCGCGCCACGACCTTTACTTACCACTTGCTTCTTGCCACGAGCAAACGTCCCCAACCGTGCCGTCTCGCCTACGGAGCCACGAGTTTTTAATTGCGAACGCTGCCATGGCTTAAGCATTGCCATCCATCCCGACGGATGATGCACTCTCGTTCCCTCCCTCTATAAATATAGCTGTTCAGAGCCTAGTCGTGTATTCGAGGCGCAGCGCGGTTACGCCGCGGTAATCCTGCACTTTTTTTGTGCCCAGACTGTCGACTATGCCGGCTGATCACGGCTAACTTCTTGCTAAGAGTAGGGTGAATCCGGGGTGTTCCTTGTTTTCACCCCTACGTCAGTCCTCTCGCAGACTTCCTATATGGCTATTGTTGTCCCTTCGTCCAACAAACCGCCTTGTCCTGCCTTAATTGTGGGGTGTCGTGTGAACCTTTCATCCAAGGTTAACCGGCGATCATGTCCCTGGCCTCAAATTCACCTACCGTAACCCAAGGATGTCATTTATAGCAACGACAGGCTCGTTAAAGCTTCCGTTGTCTTCTTACCTTGGCTCCCGTGTTTCCTGGGTCGGCCATGTTTAAGTCAGTGAGTGTGGAGGCTTTCCTCGGAGTGGCAACATCCCCGCGAACCCGGCGTCACTGAAGCCAGTATTGCGGCATCGACGGAACGCAAATGCTGAGGCGGCTGCGTCATTAGGCTGCGTCCTGTGTTCTTTCTCTCTTGGGTCAATCGGCTATGGTATCCCATACCTTCTGCCCCTAAATAAGTGGGATAGTGTATCGGATGTCAGTCGCTTCGAGCATCCGATTTCATCCTTTAGCCCGAGCAATGCTATCCCTAGCCGATAAACTCGAGACGAGTCGCTGTTTTTCTACCGCCTCAGCCCTCTGCTCTGAAATCAGCTAAGAATCAGCGGTATGTCACGCTCCTCATCTCCGCTCCAAGAGAGCCACAGAGCTATTTCTAGTCGCCCGCGTCTTCACAAGGCGGATGATCTATCTCGCCTATCCCCCTTCAGATACCTTTGGGTATAATCAGAAGTAATGACCGGAGGCGCAGTGGAAGCAGAACCTATTTCTTCGGGGCCATTTCCGGGCTCTATGGCCTTGTGTGTTTCTGGCGAGGCTGTGTTTCTTCGCTTCGAGGTGTTGGAGATAAGATTGAAGGGATCTTTGGATGAGGAGATCAATGGATGAGGACTGTGCCGGTATGTCGTATTTCTTTTTCTGGATGCCAAAGGATCTCCATGAAGCGAAGTGTGAGGACATCGCCAAAAGAGCCATCCACGCTTGCCTCCGCTTCGTTCCAAAAATGGATCAGGATCCTAGCCATCGTCGAGAGTTGACAAGTCATCCCAGCATATCAGCCTCTCCGTCTTCGACATACCGGCATCTTCCCTGTACGGACAGTGACGCAGCTGCCACCACCGTCCGTAACAAAGATACGGAGCCGACGCCACTTCCTCGCTCGGTACCTGCTAGTGATCGCCGGCGGATGCTTTCGCCTCCCTCTCACGCGCCCCGCCTCCGGCACACTACGCCAGGACCGCCCGAGCTCCCGAGGAATATCGGCTCGTAAAGGGATGACCATCAAAGATGGCATAGAGTTGTCAGGAGACCCAGTCTTGTCTGGAGTATTCCCCATGCTAGCTCGTCATCAGGCTCGGACAAGACATGCTTGAGATACCACCAGGACGAACGTGCCAACACCAAGTTACATCAGTTCACGAAAGGCGTCGGACGCCGGAGAACGGAGCCATGGAGGGAGGTAGTGTGGAAGGAGCTCCCCCCTTTCTTCGCAACGCCGGCGATATACCTCTGGTCCCCATTCATCGTTAGAGATAGGGGGCCGAACCTTGTTTAGAGAGCCTCAGAAAAGAAAAGAAGAAGAAAAGGATCACCGAATAGCCGTCAACACGGGGGGTTGAACAGATAGCTTGCACGACAGTGTTGCCACATCGTGTAAGCTCCTGCTGCATGCCAACTTCACCACTCGGCTATCCAGGTGTTCCGACATTGGCACGCACAACCGCGCCATATAAAGTCAACACGGTTGTCGGGAAGAGGTACAGGGTGCAAAGGAGCGATCGAGGCCGGGAGGGATGTCCTGCGCCATTGCTAGACGTCTCACATTGCTTGTTTTGTCTTTGGCAACTGTCGTTTTTGGCGTTGTCGCCGGCAAACCGTCGTGAGACACGGCGTTGAACGGGGAAGCCTGATCACGCGACCCGGCGGCGTTCCGGGTCTTCACGGAAGCACGCGAGCTGACCGGTGGCGGAGTGGACCTCTGCCGTCTGGCTGTCGTATCTGAAAGATGTGTGGCTTTTGCCGTTCTCTTGAAGCGTCCTTCTCGGCGTTGCTCACGCCACAAGCCCTACGTCTACCCTCCACCGAGTCCCACATTCGAGTCCAGACATGCGTCTATGCCCCAAGAAGAGCTATTAGGACGCGAGACCGGCGAAGCGCGCCTTGCGACTCGACTAGGGAGAAGCCACCACCGATGCGTCCAACATTGACTCCGAAGCGACGGCCGCTGATCCGGCATATGGCCAGGCCAGCGTCAATATCGTGCCCGTCGATCACCGTTGAAGCTCTCAGGATCGCGATGATTCCCCTTGGACGAGCAGTGGCCGACCTATCTACGCCGCAGTCACACCCGCAGCATGGCTGGCTCGTGTTGCTCCTTCGTCTACGTCGATCTCCAAAGATAGACATGCCGTACTGAGAGAGCCTACAACGTCTGGCTTCCTACGAGCTGAAGCGCATCATGGACCTGTTCAACGGACCCAATTCGGCTCGCCAACAGTGTGTGTCATTTGGGCACCAGCCTCCCTCTGGAGCCGCGGAGTTCCACGAAGGTGTCAACCCACCCGTCAAGGGCTACTGGCACTTGTCCCCCACGACGGGGACTCACTGACAGCATCTATTCTGATCTATTAGTAGTTACAAGGAGATATGATATCCCCTCAATTCCCTCTTCCCCCGCCTCACGCCTCAGCCCAATACTTCCAGGTCGGGGATGGCAGACAGCATGGCCCAGGGACGTGTCCCCGCGTAGCCTGTGGCCTGGCTTGGACGGTAGCAGTTGGCCATGAGCGGTAATCGCGTGGAAAACTGGCTTCTATCTTCAGTCGTCTCGTCCCTCTCGCTTGTGAAAACAGTCGACGTTTGCTAGCGGACTGGCGAAGCGGCGTGGGATGTGGTTGCGTCCTCCAACACACGCTAGATTCGATACGGTCCATGGCCACAAAGAACGAAAATGGCGAGAGCACCGTTAGACCAGGGGAAATTATGCCATGTTCCGGAGAAAGCCAAACCACACACCCCCTCCAGAACAAATCTGTGATCGTTATCTCAACTAGTCCTCAAAGTGGGAAGGCGGCGCTGTGTCGGTAGGGTTTAGTGGCTGGTGGTGTCGTCCAGACGTATGATAGGAAGCAGGGCCTCAACAGAGCCAAGGCAGGCAGTCTCTGGGGCCATAGGCGGGAAGAGTCTGGGTAGAGCGGCTGAAAGGAAGCATGAAGCACGTCCCCCTCTCCATGCATTTGTGAGTATGAGATAGTATCAGCAAATAGAAAATGCAGGGGGGGAGGAAGAGGCCAACTGGGAATGGTTCAAGCTAGACTGCATTGGTGCACACTGCATCGCCAAGGATGGGTTTGTTCGAGAGGGTTTGAATCCCGTCAGAGAGGGAAACACTACAACCCCCAGGAGAAGGTTCTTCTCTCTCTGCAAATGGGGTTAGACCGGCGGAGAGGAGAGATTGCACGTTGCAAAGTATTGAGGTCGCTAGCCGACACAGAGAAAGAGCGAGAACCCGAACGACGTGTCCAGTATCGAGTACGTGGAAGCGAAGGCCACAGCACGGGCTTCCTGGCGGCCCGACGGTAGGGGAAAAGAGACAGATAGGGAACAGCACCAGGCCGGTTCCTGGGTTGGCCGCTGTTTGCGTCAAGGATTGCGACAGAGAGAGGCCAACCAACGACATCGGCGAATAAACGGCTTCCCGCGCGAGCAGAGACAGACAGCCTGGGGGGTGGAGAGACACTTCACCACTCCGGGACTCTGATGGCGGAGCTGAGGATGATGCGATGGGCACGCTGGAACGCCACTTGGTGGGGATTAAAAATAGAGCGTGTTGGTGATAGCTAGAGATTCACGTAGCTCGGCCATCACGTCGCTTGTGAACAGCAAGCCGCTGGGCTGGCCACAAATGGCGTTGCGAGAGGGGATATTCACGTCCGGGTTGTACTCTCTATCACACCACTCACGCTTTCTCCCACTACACCACCCATCGTGCGCTGCAGCACCGAAAAACCGGAGCTCGTGCATATTCTCGCATCTTGCACAGAAGAAGGAACCAGAGCTCGGACTATTTGTGTACCTGCATGTGAGTCTTGGGCCCAAAGCAGCATAGCCGAGTCTGCTGCAGTAGCACGGGAGTAATTTTTTCTCTTCTCTTGTCGCCGTTTCCCCTAATCCCGTCCGTCCTTCCAAACCCCAAAAACCTCCTGTGATAACGACAAGACGTCCAAGTCCCCCGCTCCTTCGTCGCCCGTCCGGAGCGGGAGCCCGGACGGGAACCCCGGCAGCCGAAACGGCGAATGAAAACGGCGAGGGGAGAAGGCCCGGCTTTCGGCATCAGAACCACATGTTGAGAATTTATTAGGCAGTTGGAAATCAAGTATAGTTATTAGGCATACCTAATGACTATGGGAAGGCCCCAGGGAGCCTGGAGAGGCCTTGGGAATGGATAGAGAGCCTGGAGAGGCCTTGGGAATGGATAAAGAACCTGGATGGCATTCGGAGCCTTTGGGAGGGAGGAGCCTGATCCCATGGGGGATAAATTGGGGGCTCTCCCCCGCCCATTCTAGCTAGCTTTCCAGATAGTCATCGACAATTCTTCCATTACTTTTGATCCTACCTTTTTGATAGTGAGGGTGCTAAAGCTTAAACTTCCACTACCCCCATTTTACCTACTTTCGAACACCACAGGAACGAAAAGAATGGTGAAAGAGCAAACAACGCAAGCAAGCAAACATTTTTTTGGAGATCCAACTAATGTACTGGTATACAACGGTATGTTTTCGCCCCCCCTTAGTACTAAACCTAATTTTAAACCCTAGCCCTAAGGTACTCTTTTTAATCAAAACAAAAAATCGTCTCCACAGATACTTCTTCTTCTTCTTCTCCTTTTTCCTTCCTTCGTACTAACTAACTTTCTTCGTACCAACTAACTTTCTTCCTACTAAACAATTTTTTCCTACAAAACAGGCGCTACACGAAACCAAGTCCGCAAAAAGAGAGAGAGAGAGAGAGAGAGAGACACACACACAGAGAGAAAAAGAGAGAGAGAGAGAGGCACACACAGAAAGAAAAAGAGAGAGAGGGAGACACGCACACAGAGAGAAAGAGAGAGAGAGAGGGAGACACGCACATAGAGAGAAAAAGAGAGAGAGAGAGAGACGCACACACACACAGAGAGAAAGAGAGAGAGAGGGGGGTGTCCGAGTTTTAGCGGGCGTGGAGTACGGTAGCTGGGCTCTGGTACTGACTTCCGCGCTGGGCTCTGGTGCTGGCTTCCCTGAATGCCTTCAAGAATTAAAGAGTCAAGGCAGTATACGAAGCAGGGGGGGTGTATGCTCGGTTCCTGAACCCACATAGAAGTAGCGCTAAAAGCCCTATAAAAAAGATACTTCTCGATATCCTTGTCGGATATAAAGGGGGGGCGAAAACTTTGGCCCCCCCGATAGTACGAGTATGGGGGAGGGGGGAGGATTGTGTAGCAAATTTTTGCGGAACGCCACCATGGTTGACGCGGACGCGGGACAGCGAGACGGGCGGCGGTGGTGGCTGAGCGAGGTTTGCTTTTCCGTGAAGTGTGTGTGTGTGTGTGTGCCGTCCGCTCGAGACGTTTCTCCATCTCGTCCCTGATACCACGCCGGGCCAGAACGGGGGGGGAAAGCCACAGAAATCTACGTGAAAAAAGGCCGCACAGTGTCACGGCCCGACGAAGGGCCTACCACGGTCGGGAGTTTTTCTTTCCTTTTTTTTCTTTCTTGTGCTCGTGGGGCCACGACGAAGACGGCAGAGAAGAGAACGACGAAGAGAACCCAGGACACGGGCAAAAAGGAAGCAGAGGCTCTCGCAAAAGGAAGCAAGAAACAAGGAACATGAAGCAAGGAGAAAAATCTGCTCTCATCCATGCAATGGCTCGTCACACTGCCCGCGAATGATCCCATTGGACAATTGCAGGACGGAGAAGGTGATAGAGAGGAACGCACGCATAGAGTTAAGAGGATCTTCAAAAAGAAAAGATAAATCATATGCAAGAAGAGTCTGCAAAGTCGCGACTTTTTCGCGTTTCCAGAGGGGGGGGTGAAGCAACCGCTTTCTCTTTCTCCAGACAGAGGGTCACAATGCGGGCTAGGGGAAGATGATCCGGGTGGGTTTCTGTGGTTTAGGAGGGGGGATTAGTTTCTGACGCTTGTCGGCTCTTTTTGCGTGAAGGTGTGTGTGGTTTCTGTCTCGAGGACGGGTGTGATGGAGGAGGGTATAGGAGACAAGGTGACTGTGATAGTTGCAGAAAAAAAGTGACAGAGAGGAAGCCCACACTGCTCACGAAGAGAAATGTGACAGCTCAACTGGCCTTAGCCTCAGTTTGTCCTAGAATCCTCACACAAAACAAACCAGAAAACCCCGCTGGTTGTCCTGTTCGTGAACCCGTTAGCACAGATGGTGCTGAGATTTCTGATTATCCCGTCGTGCAAGTGAAAAGGGCGCCGTCCGGTGCGGTGCGGGGACCCATTGTTTGTCACTTTGTGACTGTTCGAAGAGGAATGATAGATACTGTCTACGAGAGAACCAGGGGGGGAAGTGATAGAGGCAAACTTGTCACATACGCATGGCTGGACTGAGGAAAGACAGACTGAGGAACCAGTTGCGGATGACTGCATGGACAGGCTGCTGATTGGGACAGAATCCTGCTTACAGCAATATACATTACAGTACTGAACATATATTGAGTCAGGTTGTCATCTGCGAGAGTCTGCAATAGGCCAGACTATCAACGTGGCGGGCATAATGCCTCTAAGGCGACCTTTCGACCATGGAGACGCCCATAGTCTGTCAGACCACAGCAAGACACTGCGGCAAAGCCAACGTGACGATGACGGTGAGTGACAGTGACAAGCTCAGAACACCAGACATCCAGCCGTGGCTCCCATATTCTCCAAAACCACTCAGACTAAATAATCCCTACTCGACCAAGTGAGACAAGTCGGCTCGGCGTGGGTGAGTTTAGTGTCAAACAAAACACCCCAAGGCAGGATTACACGGAGAGAAGATGCACACTCCAGATGCAGAGAGATGGAGGTCGGCCAAGTTTGGCCGTCTGCATGGATGCAGGCCCGTGGAGGGAAGGGAGGAGGATGTCCAAACCAGCCACATCTGATATATGATATCTTTTGGCCTCTCTCTCTCTCTCTCTGTCTGGTGTGTTTCTGCGTGCTCGCAACTACTGTTCAGTACACGAACCCCAAACTACCGGGAACCGCATCTTGTGTGTGTGGCCATCATCAAACTTTCCTTGGCTGCGTTGCATTCCAGTTGAAAAAAGCAAACCCCCACGGAAGCCCCAGAAATAGAGTGTAGTCCCACAGCCTGCATCCAGACCAGCCATTTCGACACATTCCAGTCCAAGTCCACCTAGAGTACACCCCCGCGCCCGCGCATAAGAGAGGGTTCCCAGCATTTCGTATTCCCTGGCCAAACCCACCCAGCATTCAGTCTCTCTCTCTCTCTCTCTCTATGTGGTGGACTTTTGTCTGTATGAACGTTGCATCTAACGTGGGAGGTCCCCGTCCCAAGTTTCCCAAAGGTCTGCAAGTCTGCATTCCAGAGGGCCCTTTTATCACGAACGACGATCCCTCTGGATATGGTTGGTATCTTTTCTGTCTCGCTTATTGCCTGCACTCCAACCTTCCTGTTTCAGTCCGGTGTGTATCTCTTGCATCTGTCGAGTCCATCTGGGCTGAGGGGACGGGTGGCTGAGTCTGGATCGTTCACGTCTGGCTTGGCCGAGCTATATACGGAGGAGTCTGGAGAAAAAAGACGAGGACGACCAAGTATAGCTCTCTCTAGTGGCTATCATATCTGGATTGTCATATACTGTGGGTACATGCTCCTCTTACTATGTGTTGTATAACTGAACACCTATAGAAAGACAAGCCATTGTGTCGTCGCACGCCAGCCCTGACAGGACAACTTCAAGATAGCACAGGGCAACAGCACGCGTTTGTCCGGACTCAGCGCTATCCGCCGGTTGGCCGCCGGGACTTTCTCCCCAAACTCCCGATGTCGGCCGTCCATTTACACTCTCAACCGCCGATCCCTCTTCAGCCTCACTGGCCGTCCAGACGGCTTGTCTCTCGCAAAATTCTCGCTCGTCCGCCACCATTGCCCCTGGTCTAGTCGTGAACCTTTTCCCATCTTAACAGTCACGCCAAATGCTGAAGTCTGTCCTAGCCCTCTGTTCCTCCAACATGCCGCTGAACTGCGTCCTGGGCCTTTCCCCTCTCAGTTTGGTCGGGTGGGAACAAGCCTGGCCTACTCTCTCTCGTCTATCCATCCCTCTTTGAGCACATCGCTCTCTCCAGTTTTTTTTCTTTTGGCCGTTGTCTCTGCCAGGCCTGACCACCGGGCACGGCCGCCCCAAGTCC
>LNGL01000013.1:784831-830919 GCA_001510565.1 Knoxdaviesia proteae | reverse complement strand
GGGGGGGGGGGGGGGGCAACAGTTCGAGGAGAATAAAACCCGGATTATACACGCTGGGGCCCCCAGTATCCCCCGGACCATCGCAGCGTACAACGGAGCTGTATAAGGAACGAGTATTGCTGCGGCTTGCATATCTCGCCGTTCCAGAACACCTTGGCCCGCTCCACCCCGCCGGGTGCCGGGGTGTGTGTGAGTGTAGGAGAGATCACATCTCAACGGGGGGGGGCCAAAGGAACTCGGGGACCCAAAGATCTTCGCCTGGAGAGAAGGGAGGATATCACAGTTCCTTTGGGAGTGGACGTAACGTGCGTGGGTTCTTTGGGTCCTTCTTGTTTGGGATTCCCGTTATCTCTTTGCATGTGGTGTATCTCGGCAGTATGTGGTGCATATCGACGACATCGCCTTGTCTGTATCACACAATCCATTGACGGGAGGTGAGGGTGATGCTCAACAGACTCCTGTACAGTACAGCACGGCGGAGGCGCAGGAGGAGAGTTGACGGCCAGACTTCTTGTCGTGCATGCATGGAACCGCGTGAATGGCGCCGCTCCCACCTGCCCAACACATTCACACACGCACAGCAGTCAGTCACTTACATACAGTACAGTAGAAACCTAAATGCAAGCAACCAAAACGTGCAGAAAGGGAACAAGCGAGAGTAAGGGATGAACCACAGAGTGCGAGGCCGTGGTTATGTCTCCCACTCGCTTACGCAGGTCCTACCCAACGGCGTGATGAAGGCACACGCAGCAAGCAAAAGGAAGCACACATCAGAACGAAGTGCTTCACTCTTCCTCCTGGGCGGGATTTCTCTGTGGAGAGAGAGTGTGTGTGTGTGTGATACGGAGGTGATACTGAAAAGAGCGAAGACGAGCGAACGCCACGACCGACGGAATGTCATCCCGTGTCTGGATTCGAGATGGTGAGATTGGGGTTTTCCTTTGTCCTTTCTGCTGCTTCCTCTTCCTCTCTCGGCGTGCATATGCACTCACCATTCCCCATGCCGCCTAGCCGTTCGCCCTTCTTCGTCCTCTCGCTCGTCTTCTCTCGTCTATGCACATGCACCGCAACTCTTCTCGCCTCTCGCTTCGCTGCTAGCCCACATCTCCTCGCAACCCTCCACCTACCACTGCATCTGGCGTGGTGTTATCTTCTGCTGTGGCTTTCCTCTTCTTCTTCCCCCCTGCATACGACAAAAAATGAAAAGTGAGGAAAAAGAGAAAACACCCCGCTAGAACTTCTCAGAGCAAGCAAGCCTGGGGACGGATGGCTCATAGCAGAAGCTAACGCTCTTTTCAGGATGGACACAGTCGTTCGACGGTGGGACGCACATGAAAAGAGTGTGGTACAGAGAGGAACGAAGAGAACCTTTGGGGACCACCACCGAAGCATGTCGTGGTGCGGTGCACTGGTCCCAAGAAAGACCACCACCATGGTCTTATACTCTTTTTTTCCTCTCATGCAAGGCACAGTGGGCCAATTGACTAGACCCTTGTATTTTTGGTTGCTTTCTATTCGGGTTTAGCCCAGGAACCCTCTTGGGAAACGTTGCCTCTTTCTCTCGCCGTCTGTCTCTCTCCTCTGCTCCCAATCCGTCTCGAATCCTGGAAATCCTTTTGGCTCACTCCTTCTCCACTTCTCATGGCCGGATTTAGAACTCGGTCTCGTCCTGCTCGCTTCTCCCATGCATCCATCGTGGGTAAGAAGGAAGAGCACACACTCAAGTGGGGGAGGGAGGGTGTGCGGTGATATTTCCATCCAACCTCCGTCTCTCCAAGTCCCACAAGCTTTTCTTTCCTGTAACCGAGTGGCTTTGCCCCCTTGTTGTTTCCAGCAAGACTTCCCAAACGTCCTTTGTTGCGTGCAAACCAACCCTCGTGCGTGTGAAGCGTGAGCGAAGATGGATTGGAAGGGGACGAGGAAAAACTCTGCTCGATGTAACTGTGACGGACGTCCAGACATACTACATATGTCCTCTTTCGACTGCCGACATCTCGTATTCTGCAATCAGTCTGTGTCCAGCGCCGTGTGAACTGTACTGTACTTACTTCCATACACGTGCCTCTACGGCTCAGCCAGCTCATCCAGAAACCCGACGTCGACGGTCGACGGTTCCGGCCCAGCTGCCGCGTCTGTGTGTGCGCGAGAGCGTTGTCCAAGTGGTAAGGGGTAGCAGTCCAGCCACGAGGGAACCATGTTTTCTGTCTTATGCTGCTGGCCCAAAAGGCCACACTCAGCGTCCAAGCGAGTGTCGTGTTCGTTGTATGTCCGGTTCGTCTGTCCCGTGTCGGGGCTGGGGATGGCAGTTGGTCTTTGTGTCCCAGCTCGGCAGTTTTAGGGTTGGGGTTTCGCGGTGCAGCAAATCCCCGTAATATCGCGGCCGGTCTTTGCATCGTAGCCATACATGCTGCACGTCGAAGAGCCCTGAAACTCCAGACTCGTTCGGCTTCGCTTCCGAGATCGGTGGTCTCCTCTCCAGCCATGCTCATCGTGATTGTCGGCGAAATGCAACAGGAAACACAGCTCATACACATCAGGACATCGAAACCCAACTTTGATCGGCGGTGCTTCAACCTTAAGCCAACGTGCGCAATGAACGGAGAATGTGCAGCGAGTGTTTCACCCGCTCAAAACGCATCGCCCGCCAATCATGGCATCCCCGCGATCATTTCTCAGGTGAGAGAGAGCATCACTGGAGCGATATACCTCAAGAGTCAACGCCTCTGAACGCCCCCTCCCCACCGCTCGCGATGTATACAGACTGCACACACTGTCCACTAGAGGAAACACACTGCAACGTATGTACTGTACGTAGATCCCCAAACACCGCGAACATCAACGAACCTGAAACAATGGATGTAATGTGTAAAGTTCGCGCGCATTATTCGCTTCGCGATCGCTACCACTTCCACCGTCTCTCCCTCCCCTCTTTCGTGCATGTTTGCTGATCCTCGGAGAGCTCCATCGCCGTGCATGCTGCACATGCAAATATTCCATGTGTGCGTGCCTGTCTCCAAGAAGCGTGTTCGCCACACAGTCCTCCTTTCTGCTTGCTTTGGAGTCGTCCCTCCTGGAACGCTTAAGCGAGGTCCGCAAGCGAGGTGGAATCCACGCAGGTCCCAGGTGGAGAATTGCGCACTAAAACAAGCAGACCCAGAGAAAAAAGAATGAATTAGAGCACGAGAGAAGAACCCGAAACACTAGATGGAAGATGGATCCAGTGTTCTTCTTGGGCCAACTTGGGTGCATGCTTTTTCTCCAGGGCTTCGGTGGATACGGGGGCCGAGGGTCTTCCGGAGGTGGCCGGACATCACCGGGGGACGTTATCTCTAACCATTATAGAAGAGAGCCCAAAGATACCGCTCTCACCAGCCTTCATTTTTCCAACCGCAACCAATGTGTGGTACGGCGACCGGGAAATTCCCCATCAGCGCACTATACAGACAACACCCCTCCCTATATGGATCTCTTTTCTAGTGGACGCGGATCCATCCCCGCCGGGCGGGAGTCTCCTTAGTCTGCGAGTGAAGGTTCGTTAGGGTTTCCTAGCGGGCCTGCCATCCGGCCATATATGGAGCTATGGAGGGAGAAAGGATCATTAGACCCTAAGGCACCACACCACTCCACGGCCGACAGAGAGAGAGAGTGTGTGCGTCATGGTGGGTGGTGTGCTGTGGTGTGCTGATCGGGTGTGTTCAGGGCCCAGCCGAACTTTGAGTTGGACAGTCTCGCATAACACCATCTGGTCATACACTATTATCACTGGTGTGGCCGCCGAGTCTAGGCTCGCACATAAGGGAATACCCGCTATAACACCTATACCGCATTCAAGGACAGGTCGTCTCTCTCTCACTGGTCGGCCGGTCCTGGTCGCCTGGCCTGAGTGCTGACAGCCTCTCTCAAGATATCCTCACCAACACGCAACGTGGTCGTAGGCTCGGACCACTCGCCGGCCAAAGCAGGTGGTGACTTGGGAAAGTTTGCAAATATCTCAAGAAGCTCCAGTGAATAGTAAGTTCTGTCCAGTTCCAGGGAAGGCCGGTGGGAGCATGGCTCAATACTTTCCCACCCCAGTCCCGGCGTCCGCGGTCTACCCGCCTCTCTTTTCACGCGCACGCAATACCCTCAGCACGCACGCGTACCCTTGCACAAAGCCCAAAGGACCAAGGACGGCCAGCAGAGAGTCAGAGACGGTTGGCTCATAACCCTGGGTTTATGCTCGGGAAGGGATTGTGCGGACGGATATCTGGTCTGGGGTGGTGGTTTCTGGTTATGCTCGACCGCACCCGAGATTGTCCATGGTTTGGTCGCGGAACAACAGACACAAAGACCACACACACGCCGAGTTCTTATGCTTTTGTACGCGCCGCCAATCTCCCGCGTCGCAACCGCTGTAGTACTCCCAACCTTCCCGCCCCCTCAAAGTATGGACTGTCGACTCTGCGCCGCATAACGCCCTTTTTGTGCAACCTTGGGGGCCGGCCTTCCTTGTAGGGCCCTGATGTGTCCTTCTTTTCTTTCCTTATTTAGGCTCTTAACCCTAGCTGGAGCCGTTTGTGCTTGTGCCGTCCTGGACCGTTCGATGGACCGTCCGTGAATCTGAACGTCGAATAATGCCTGGCTGGAAATCTCACTGTTATAGGCGAGGAACGATGGTATAGACCGTCGACCCTGGGTTCCTTTTTTACTTCTGGAAGGTCGGTCAAATGTCAAAAGGACCCGTTTTATGGCTTGAGGATATCTGCTCACGGCGCCGGTGCCATCACAGAGACATCTGCACATAAGCCATCACAGGGCATCGAGTACACATGCAAATATCGGCGGGAGTGCAGGTATCATCAGTTCATGCCGGAGACCACATGCAGAACACAGATTGCTGGGGCAGAATCTATCACAATGTTACATACTCACACAGCACTGTACAGTACAGTACTGGACTGTATTCACGCTCTCACGGAGGCATTTCCTCCCGGCTCTTCTTGCTCTTCCGCTCTCCATGTTGGGTGATTCGCGGCCTGAGGATGTCGCTGGCCCAAAGAGGCCAAAATTCGTCGGACACCAGCAAGCATCCTCACCCACCCACGCCCCAAGGGGCCCTTTGAGATCTGTACCGTAGTAGTGCCCTGAATCTCGCGGGCCGACCATACTGGAAAGAACAACAGTCAATAATTAAGCATCCAGAAAGAGAAGAGATACAGGGCTTGTATGACGAGGAACATGGTGCTGGAGAGAAAGCCCCGGGAGAGAATGGTGGAACGTTGGTGTCGATCCATTAATAAATCGAATTATTTACCCTCTTTTTCTCTGCTTCTGCGGTCTTTGCGAGTGATACACCAAATCTCGGTAGGGTCACATCGGCCAAAGAGAGAGTGTCCATAGACTTACGGAGGGAAAATATCATCCAGGGACAGGCCTCCCCTGCGAGGAGTAAAAATCAAGGCACCAACATCCGTCCAGTCGGTCCTTCGGGTCCCCGGCCCCTTCTGTTGACCCCCCGTAGTGTGTGTGTGTGTCTTCTTTTGCTGCTCTTGGGCCCCATAACCCACCAGCAGGGGTGGACACTCTTCTTTTTCACAGAAGCATCATATCGACGGGGAACAAGGGGTGTCTTGACTTCGCTGGGATAGCACACTGTAACGTGCTGCAAAGATGCAGGCCCACGAGCAGGGGTCGATGGTGGAAGAATGGAGTTTCCCTCTGTATTCGAGAAATCTTAGGCTGGCCGGGGAAAGGCCCGAGACCCACGGGAAACAGGGCCCAGGATGCCCTCGGTGCAGCAGCAAGCAGAACAGAGTGGTGGTGGAGGCCGTCGGTCGTCGTCGGCGGCGGCGTTGCTCTCATCGCCAGGAATGTGACTCCTACGCTGGACGACATATCCGTACCACACAACTCCGACTCTGGGACGGTTGTCCCTCAATGGTCTGAATGGCCGGGGCGCGTGGTGTGACTGGCTGCATGTCTCTCTGTGAGCATGTCCGTTCCTGAGAGAACCAAGTTCTACGTGAGTCCACTCAATATATCTGGAGCCAGCCTTTGGGATGCTTTATTGGTGCTGCTTTATTTTTATTTTTTCAAAGACGAGTCCCCGGAGCAAGCACCGTACGACAGTTCAAGTTCCGGGAGCCACAGTAGCAGTGGGAACAAGAGGAAACTTCGCGGTTCTGGAGGCCCACATGCAGACAATTGGGAATATGGAGCACGCCCCCCTTCGCAACTCTTGATAACTGTTCATTCCAACATCCACTTTCCGGCCCAGAGAATCCGTGAAGTGTGTGCCGTCCAGTCTCCTGGGAAATGATATATCTTAAGCCCCATAACCCAAAGGGGCCTTGTGCCTGCAGAGAACCAAACTCTGGGACGACTGAGTGGAGAGAAAGAGAAGACGGAAGATGGGAGGGAAAACTTTTCATCCAACTCCCGAGGTGATATCTGCATATGTGATTCCTGTAACCTGTGATTGATTGGAGAAACGTCCACAGTCGGGGTTGCGCAACTTCAGCTGACGGGCTAGCAGTGTGATGCGGACGTGGTTCACTTGCAAATGATGACAGTTACACGAGCAACGGCGGAATCACACACGAGTGACAGCCGAGACCCCAACACAGGCTGGACCAGCTGCTTCATGAAAGGCAACATGTCTGACATGTGGTGGTAATGGTAATGGTAATGAATGGCACAAATAGTTCCATGTGCTAGTTGTGTGTCTGTGTGCACAAATATTGACTCGCCAGGATCTCCGAATATCCGGGACTAACCGGGCGAGGCCAAGCCATACTCAATCCGTCCACGGCCGCTGTGCTTCCTACGGACCCCTGGCACTGCCAACCCTTTTTCGAGCAGCACAGAAAACGTGAAAACAAGCAGTAGACAACGCAGCCAAGATTACATTCCGGGGAAGACGTCCCGGGCGCCTCTTTTTAGCTCTGTGATGAGAGAGATTGAGCCCTTTGTAGACGCATGTGAAGAACGCCACAGGTGATATGTGATGCTACTGTCAGTTGTCACCGGCGGACTGACGGGCTGCTCAGTGACAAAACATCAGGTGTGGCCGCTAGGAGAAAAAGAGACGAAGAAAATCTGGTGGTCTGGGGTGTCTTCCCCTTGGCATTGATATCTGGGGGGGGAGGGAGAATCCTGTTTTCGGCTGTCCCGTGAGGGGATAGAACATCCAGGAGCTGTTGAGATTGTGACACCTTCTGGCTGGCCTCGTCTCTCTCTTGAGGCCGATCTCTATAAGTTTCAATGCACGCCGCCAGCGCATGAAGGATGGCCGTTCCACCATGCCCATTGACATGTGTAAGAGCCGCCGCACGCAAATGCCGTGAACCACAGCAGCCCAAGTTTGCCGTTGCGTCGTGGCCAAAGTATCATCCGAAGTTGGTTCTCCCGTGGTATGGCCCAAACTAATATCTATCGCCGCCTGGGCCTATATATATACAGTATATGTATATATATGGGTTTATACGAGAAGATAAGGCACAGCAGAAGGAGGGGAAAGATCACAGTCACTGAGACGGTGGTTTTATATCATGTGGCTCGGGCTATTAAAATGGCATGACATACCTCTGGAAGCCCTGAGTCTTATATTGTCAAGCAGAGGATAAGACTGTACAGCAAGTGTGTGGCGAAGGTGGGCCGTGGAAAGCGGCGAGGCGAGATGCTGCCACCGTCCATGACTGGAGCCCGTCTATTTTAGACACACATGTAAATGGCCTTGCCCTGGGTGGCCGGTCCTAGAAGCACGTAAATAGCGTCCTGGAGTCTTCTGAATCTCCAGCTTTTTCCACGTCCCGCCTCTATCCGCAGCAGGGACCAGAGCTGCGGAAGAAGATACAAGAAGACATCGTCATACGTAGGACACACGTAGCTGTTAGCGAGAGGCACACGAGATATAGCCCCAGAAAGACTTTTTCTTATACAGGCCCGTTCTCCACGAAATGCAACCCCAGTCTCCACCCCTCTCGTCTGGCGTTTTCTGCCTTCCTTTCTCTCTCCCACCGGCGGAACCAAGTCGGCCATACGGAACCCAAGCAACGGAACCCTGGCACGAGAATCCCGAAACTTAGGTGTGCCTGGAGCAGACCAAGAAAAACCACCAACCAGACACCGAAAAGCTGCTGCTTTTATATCCGGGTGGAGGGGATGGGGAGCTATATTGGAAACCCCGTTGGTTTGTTATCAAATTGGCAGCACACTCTCGCTGCAGGTCAACCAAAACAGAAATGGTTTAATTAACGAGGCCAAATGGAAAAAAGAGGGCCTTCGAACGATACAACAGACGAAAACCCACATTTTATAGACGGGATGCACATATTCTGGGGTAGATACACACACACACACACACATGCTCACACACTTTTGCGACTCTGCTGCTCTTAAAGGCGAAGGGCGGGCGCTTCAGGGCCAAGTATTAAACGAAGTTTGACCCTGTCTCAGGACCGAACCCGACAGTCGGGAGTCGAGAGTAGGAATAGAGTGCTCTACAGTAAGTCCAGTAGTTCACATAGTGCCGACCACATGCAGGAACCCCAACAGCGCAGCAGGCAAACTCTCATGTGAAAGGGATTTTTCAAAAAGTCCTAGAAGGATTCAGCCAGAATCGCCGGCTCCCGAGTGTGGAGATGCCGACGGGAGTGGGTTTGTGTGCATCCTTTATCTCTCTCTGTTGATTCTGGATGGGGAGGAAGGGCCAATACTGTAGATGATCGTAGGACTTTCTGGTGTAAACCCACTGGAATCTCTCTCTCCAGACATATCACCATTACCGTCAAGGTCCGTTAAGCCGGTTGGTTGGTGGCTGCAAGTGGAGAGAGACAAGACGACCTGGCTGCAGCCCTATATGTCGTGTGCTATAGAACCTCGCCCTCTCCGTATCTGTGAGTCCATCTTGGGTGCAGAACTGCAGAGAATGCGAGGCCGATCCTGTGCAAGTCAGCCACCGAAAGCACCGAAAAAGCCGCCGTCGAGGGGACTCCTCCTCGACCCCCGGCGAGAGCAGATACTGTACATACTGTACAGTACACCCACCGGCCGTGAACTTCGGATGCAACGTGCAGCCGAGGCCAGTACTGGATCGGAGGCTCTCTGCATTTCCCTCTTTCTTGGACTGGATACATTGGACGAGGGGAGGGGTGGATGTTTACGTGTGCTTGAGAACTGAGTGCAAATGTCCAGTGGGTGTTTGTCTGGTTCCGCCTCTCCCCGAGCCAGGAAAAAAAAACAACTACAACCCGACCAGACGGTTGCATCTTGGCTTGTATACAGGGAAGAATTTTCCTCCGGTGAGCGTCTGCTCGTATCACTCCTGGATGTCGGCCATGGACTGAACTGGTCTGGGTGGATTTTGCAGAGACATGCTCTTGCATCGCAAATCCCACCAATCGTCTCGATATCAGCAACGTCCTCGGCCTCGCAGCCGGGGCTCCGAGGCCACCTTCCTCATCGTCCCATATGCCTACCGACATGTATTATACGTAGTATTACAGTATTACACACAGTAAGCCGTGAACACGGCAGCACACTTCCACCAGATCTGCGAAATGCTCGGATGCAGTGCAGCAGCACGCCTTGACCATGGAATTTGCGTCTGTGCTCCTGCACCGGCGAGGACCAAGACACGTGTAGTGGTTGTCGTGCTCTTCAGAGGCCTCGACCCGTTTCCCAGCTGCGTGTGGGCCGAGAGTCCAGCACGCTGATTTGCGACTGGCAACGTCACAAACTGGAGTCTGGCCATCGCACAAGCTGTATAGGTCAAAGTGTAGGCGTCTGTCACATCATCTCTCACCATGGCCTGGACTCCAGTGCATGTATTCTTGTTCACATGCTGTATGTACCCTCCTGGCCTACTGGTGATCGCTCCGCGAAGCCGCAAGTCCAACATCCTGACTTGCACTCACGAGCACGAAACAACATATGCGATGTAACAACGCCTAATGCACGCACTTCCATTCTTGGAACTTTTTACCAGTCTTCATCACACAGCGAGAAAGGGTCTAAGCATTCTCCTGTGTGTGGGGAAACCGAGAATCCAAGCCACGCCGTGCTTCCTTTTCCCTGTCGTTCCGTCAGTGTGAGACACCAAGACACCAGCGAGCTTTAGGGCGACCTTCTAGAGCGAGAGCTAAGCATCGAACTTCTGTCAGGAGGGGAAGTCCAGTCGTAAGCGAATGCCACCCAGAGAGTGTATCGGGAGCACGAAAAAGGGGTAGAGCAACGCACTGAGAGAGAGGGGCACAGCTCAAATGCTCTCTCGCTCACTCTGGCTGTTCGGCCGTCGCATCACAGTCCGTCGGTGCCGATGCTCACGAGTTTGGACTTCTCCCCATACGCTCAGGCGGATAGACAATGTTCACAGACGCAGACACGGACACGGACACACACACACACACACACACACACACACACACACACACACACACACACACTGGTACGTATACGCACGTTGTGTGCACTTCTCACCCCGACTGCCGACGACCGATCGGCCGTGAAGGACAGAGAACTTCTGGCTCCGGGCCACCCTTGCTGATTGCCTGGATATTTACGAGTCCCAGAGGGTTTGACTTCCCTCACTGTCGGACCCCAGGGAGCAGCGAAATGTAGCAAACTCGCAGGCCTGGGTGCTATGTTTGATTTGAAGTCCAGAATAACATTGCATCTAATCTGAGCGAACCCAACCGGACACTAAAGACGACCCAAAAACGGTGAACCACCATGCAGTAAGACCACAAACACACCTGTTAACTGCACCGCGACAGGGCTCTAGCCAGGGCCGGGTCTCCTGGAGGTTAGTGGTAGAACACCCAGAGAAGGGCCCTTGACAGCTCGGTTCTATGACTGAGATGGGGGCCCTGGACGAAATTAGCTGGCAGGCCGCTGGAAAGCGAGTTGGCCTGCCTTACCGACAAGTGCTGGCCTGGCCCAGTTTGTTTCTGGGAGCGGGGCCAGGCCATGGGCGGCCCAACCACTTTGGCGGAGGCGAAGAAGTGCGTGCGCAGAGGGAAGCAGAAGAAGACAGTTGGGAGGGATTGTTAGCAGCCTATTCAATTAAACACATCCCTGGACCGCTGCCCAACCTTGGGGAGGTTGTTTAGCCTATCGTTGCATGTCTGCCTATCCTCAGGCACTGGGTGGTGGGCAATCAAAATCCAGACGGAAACACGAGTTTATAAAAGGGCCCTGCTCGACAAGTTCAGGCGGATCGCAAGCCGGGACCCAAACAAAACACCGGTTGACGAGAGCATGAAGATGTAACATGTATCTAGACACACTCTCTCTCGCTCGCATCCACAGAGAGAGTGGGTGGTCGACCAGTAGTGAATGCGAAATCAAAACCCGGGACACGTAACTTCAATTTCTGCCCCTTTGCCCGGCCACCGCAGACTTGCGGCGGTCGCCAACACCCACCGCGAGAGGGTCGTCTGGAGATTGAATGTCCTCCTTCGTTCTCTGGTCGTCGCTCTCCACCCGGGAAGTGCGCATTCTTTCCCCGGCGGAGCCAACAGTGCCAATCAATCTGAACATCAATCTCTGTGTGTCCAGTATTGTAGAAACAAGACTGGTAGGTGGTATGTTCGTGAGGGTATCTTCAATGCCACATCGAATAGACTGCATGCCCCATCACATCACCGAATGATACCGGGCACAGCTTGTTGCTCCAGTTCGACGCTATCTCGGGCGAGGAATGCCTGTAGAAGAAGAGCAGCCACCATGGTCTTGACTGGGCGGAGGTAATACTTCGAGTACACTATGCAGCTGGTTCGCGGCCGATTCCCCAAAACTTGAAGTGAAGAACAACAAGGCAATGCTTGATAGGCCCTGAAACGCAGCGAGTCTGGATGACGCCGACTCGGTCTGGAAAGATATCAACCAACAGTTCAGGCCAAACGCCACCAAACCCACCACGGTTTTGCCCACTGTGGAGGACGTATAGTATGCGCTCTGCGGTGCAATTAGAGACCAAGAAAAAGAGGCCACAAAAGTCAAGACGGCCAAATTACGGAGTGCGAGTCCTGCACCTCATTTGCAAGGACATGGCTCTGGAGCAGAGAGAAAGAAAGAAAAAGCCCATATGGAAGGGGGAGGGGTGCGGGTAACCCCCAAGGCAACTGGAGCTTGTTCCCCCAATTCCATGTTCGCTCTTGATAGGGAAGAAGATATGACCAGGAAGGCCTGCTCCCTCTTTCTCTCCAGGCATGTCACCCCGGCTCCCGGCGCCCGTTGAAATGGAAATCATGCTGGACCCAGGCCAGGTCCAAAACAACCGAGACAGACCAGAGAAGAGGATGCAAGAGGAAAGAAAACGAAGAAGAAAAAAAACTCCACTGAAACGCACCGGATGGAAGATCCGGTGCGGGCAACGCCTGGAGCACGAAGTGGCGCGCTGGTTCTTGATCCCGGGCAGCTTCGACGGGGGTGGAAGGCCACACACGCCCTGACGGAGGCCATGTTCTTCGGAGGGTGAATGAGTCCCGAAGAAGTGTGTGGGTCGGTGGACTGACTGGAGACTGGACTGCTCGGAGAAGCATGATGTTTTTGTTTCTGGCAGTTCTTCCAGACACCGTTGTGGCATCTGCATGAAAAAGGCAGCATAACATGGTGAAACAACAACTTCCAGCACCGTCCTGTAGCTCTCCGAGGAGATCAGAGAGCGTCGGGCTAGCGGTCAGCCATCTCTGATATCTGATATATCTCTCGACCAGCTTCGAAAAAATCAATCATCAAGCACTGACCACACGGCTGTTATCTCCAAGGCCGTCGATCACGAATGCCTGTGGACCTTAAACCTCCAGCAGTGGGCAAGCACAGACTGCAGCGGCCGTGGTACAAAAGGCTAAAAGGAAGCACCAGAAGAAGGAACCGAAGAGAAATAATAGTATTGGCACATATCCCGGGGCCCACGATCCGCTTCCTGCTTTTCTTCGTGGCCCTTCGCACGACTCTAATTGTTTTGAGCGGCACGAGTGGTCGTGCATTTTTCGTTCTGGGTCTTCATAGCTAGCGCAGTCGCTTTCTCTCTCTCTCTCTCTCTCTCTCTCTCTCTCTCTCTCTAGTACCTATTCAGTGTTAAGGCAGCCGGCACCCTAGTGCCCAGGGATTCTTCTCAGTTTAGTGTGGTTGGTCCCCTCCCCTGGTATATTTACGGGGACCAGCAAGGGACTCCCAGGGCCTTTTTTCTCTCGTGTGCAGGGTCCGGGCATCGTGACCGGTGTCCGGGCGAGAATGGGAAGAAGCAACGAGGGCAACACGAGAGGGAAAGGAAGAAAAAGCTGTGGGTGGGTGGGTATGTGGGCTTGGCCCGACCCAGCAGAGACGACACGGAAGAAGGAAGAAAAGGGAGAAATAACCAGCCATGGTGCATCCTCGTTGTCGGGTCCGAATCCCAAGCCAAGTGCGCGCGGGTGTGGCCCGCCCGGCTGGGTTCAGGTTTTGGGAACGAAGAGAAAGACGACTGGGCTCATGGGACGAGAGAGGAAAAAAGCAAGACCGTTCGGCCAGACTGATGATACAGATGTAAAGCATGGTTTGCTTCGTCGGCTGTTTTGGCCCGTGATCGGGATCCCGCTCCAGCATCAAGCATGTACCGTACAGTACTGTATGCACACAGCTTGCTTATCTTTGTGAACCTCTGTGGACACCACGAACTCCCTCTCAGGCATCGGCGCTGGGGAAATTAAATACTCACAGCCCCTCCCCGGCCTTGCCTTGCCGTTCAGTCTGAGTCCTATCTCTTTCATTATTCTGAGAACTGACAGTTACCAGGCCCGTTGTGTGCAATCTTTGACGGTTTTCCATCGGTCTATCAAACCCAGCATTCAGCCCACACCAGCTGAGCACCTCAGAGCACACCGCATTTCCCTACCCATATCAGATAATATCGGCAGTTTTGCCTTAGTCCACCTCCACCACCCACCGTGATGAAATTATGTACTGTTATCACACACTAACTCCGAACGGAGACGTTGCCCCAAACGAGACAAGCCTGGCCATCTAGCTTTCGTTCTGGTGCTCTTCTGTTGGCGTGTGAAAATCTTCGAGCTAACCCTGCATTCCGGGCCACGGCAACGGGGCCGGCCCTCTTCACTAGACAGACTTGCTGCTGGTCTGGCCCCAAGGCTGGATTTCAGCGCGAGGAGATCATAGCCCACGACATCGTCGGGCTAGCTGCGCGCAAATCCGACGGCTTGGAGACTTTTTGGGCACGTCTGTGTTTTTCCGTCCTCCCCAGATCCCGGCGGTCAACAACACTCTCATTCTCTCTCTGTCTTCGTCCTGCAAGCCTGGTCCATGTCTCTCTGCGCTTTCTGAACCACCCGGTCTTGAGCACGTCCCGTCAGCGACCTCCAACGTTACTCCAATGACTCTCTGTATCGCTTGTATCCAGTGTGTTTTTGCCTCTGGGCCCGGTTCATGGCCGTTCCAAGCCAACAACGGGGGGTGCGGTGCCGGGCTGTTCGCCAGAAGAAGAGTCTGAGCAAGCAAGAACCAGGAACAGAATATCAGCAGCGGCAGCAGCAGATGATAATTAAAAAAAAAAAATGGTCATCTACCCGGCAGAGAGGGACGATCAAAGCACCAGCTGTGTGTATGGATTCTCTCTGTGTGTGTGTATAAAGATATATATGGAGTGTACTGTACTGTACAGTATATGCGTGGCTTTTTAGACACTAGTATCCTGTGTTTCTCTCTTCCCGGGGGGGCTCCTTTCCCATCATCCGCCGTCAGAGCGCGCCGAAGTATCACAAAAAGCTAGGGGGGACTACGTTATATGTGGCGGCTGTTAATGGATTCTGGTGATGATACCAACTTCCCTTCCACGTCTGGGAGGCCGTTGCTTTATAGGTTTCACCTAGGCTGCTCCCGTCCGTCAAAAAGAAGCACAACAAATGCCGGGCCTGTGTCCTGAATTGCCAGGACCCGCCGTTACGCGTAGCCGTGCTGAAAGACCAGGGAACGGCGGTACGTCATATACGGTATCACGAACCGTGCTACGGGTGGGTGAGAGTGGACGATATCACGAAGGCTGATATCAAGAAACGGGCCTGTAAAAGAAAAATAACAATAATAATGATTTATTAAAATAAAAATAAAAAGGCAGTAAGCAATAGCTGCGTTTGCCTCTCTCTTTCCTGTCCCAGAATGCATCCGTGCTCCAATAGTGTATCACAGCCCGTATCACCGTTGGCCGTGCTGCTGATTTTTTGTTGCCTGGGTTTTAGCCTGAGATGCGAGGTTATCATCGATGCAGGTGGTGTGTCCAGTTACTTGTGGACGCATGTGCGTGTTCCTCAGCATTCAGTAAGGGTCTAAGTGATGCCAGAAAGCCTTGCGCCTATCTGACTCTCTGCGGCGGTTCGTGGATCCTCTTCCAACGGCCGCCCGTAGCCAGTCCGGCCGTCTTCTCTTCGGACCACCTCGAGCCTAAAGGCTTATCTCTCTCTCTCTCTCTCTCTCTCTCTCTCTCTCTCTATCTCCATGAGATCCTGCTCCCCTTCTCTGTCAGTAGGTAGTGGATTACTCGCAACAGCCGCGATTTGCCATGATCCGCCACGCTAAAACGAAGCTGCTGGCCCGGGTCGATGGCGAAACTGCCTCTCTCTAGGCAAATGATTTCCCTCCATTGAAGGACAAGACATGCCTCCCCTGGGCCCGGAGCAGATTACGCTATGCTAAACAAACTCCCAGGCCCAAGATTACGGGAACTTCCACAGACACGACCGGCTAAGCAGGCCAGCCCGCCCGCCCGCCCTTGGGTGGTGATTTGACTTATACAGTGCAGTACTTGCTCGTGCTCCCAGATCTCAATCATCACTCAGGCCAGGGCCCGGCTTCGAATATTCAAACGGGGAGTTAGCGTGGATGCCGATCCATCTCTTCGCGGCCTCTCTCTTGATAATGCCGTTCTGCTCTAGCCAGGAGGATAACCTCAAGGATCACCAACGACGACACTTTCCTGCATCCGTACGTCGACTGTACAGTAGACGCAGGGGAGACACACAGACGAAATACAGCCAATAGCCCTGCGGAGGACGGATCTGTCCTCTAGTGTCGGCCGGCCATGCCACATACAGCACGGTAAACCACCAACTTGAAGGCCTCCGGAATATTAGGGGAGTTTTTCGTAATAAGGTTCGAACTGCTGCTGATAAGTCCACGAACACACACACACACACACACACACACACACACACACACTTCTTCCCCTGTCAGATGTCACATTCGCTACCTCGCCGCTATTTTGGCGTGAAGAGATAGAGACCACACACCAAGTTGTGCCTTGCACTTCTAGGACATTTTTTTCTAGCTGTTCTGAACCCCTGGAAGCTGAACCTGCATCAACGTGGTCTAGCAGGGCTCTAGTGAACGAACTGGATGATAAAACAAGATAGAACGAGAGAGTAGGAGGTCCGGGTTTTGGGGCTAGCAACTGTCATTTCTGATCGTCGCTTCTGGTGTGTCTCTGGTGTGTCTCTAGTGTTATGTTATGAGATGCCGAACTTCGGCTTCTGGACTTGTGGTCATGTCGCTTCTGCGTGGTTCTGCAGTCCATCTGACTACCGAGGCGAGGGTTTTCTCCAAGAAGGAAGTAGCTGAAGGTCTCAATACGCATCTGTCACAATTCACAATTAGACATATCAGAACGGCATGTGTGAAGCGTTCATCGTCATTCCTAATGCTGCTATCGTATCCCCTGCCCTGCCGGTCTTACCCACTCACTATTTCCCTTTGAAGTCTCTTGTCCTTTGTAGCCAAACGGGTGCCAAGCCAAGGGCCGGTCTTCCCAGCAGTACGGGTCCCTCCCCTCCCAGGAACGACTCGCTCTTTAAGCTTCCAGCCCAGGTAGCTTTCGCAATGTCCTGGGTCGCAAGTCACTTGGTCACAAGCAGCAGCCACCAGACGGCCCAACCCATCCATAGTCTCTCCTTCGGCATCAACTCACGGGAATGTTCAGCTGAGCGGCCGTCTCTGACGCCATGTTCAACTGTACTAATCCTCTTCTCCTATCGGCCAGATGTTTCCTATCTCAGTAGCACACAAGTGGACATGTCAGATGGGTCTGCGGGGTTTCGCCGCTCACTAGGAGTTGGATAGACGACCCGCTAGAAGAGCATCGCCAGGTGCTGACGACAACGAGCGTGTAGACGTGCTCGCTCGCTCGTGTTGGAGACCCGATGAAAAGAAGGAAAAGAAATCCAGCTATCTGGGCGGGCCCTACCCAGTGTAATGGGACACTGCTAGCTAACCCCCATTTTTGTCTCCCAACTGTGAAACAGCCGGGTTCTTTTTTCCTTCTCTCTCTCTCTCTCTCTTTCACCCTCTTTTTTCAAAAATCCCGTCAGAAAGTCGCTCTTCCACGCTAGGTGGTGTTCGAGTCCACAGACCCCGGTGCACCAGACCATATACAGTCTAGCGGCTTCCATGGCCAACCCATCCCCACCAGGGACAATGCCTGAACCTTTTTGCCTTCTGCTCCGCTCTGGTCTCTCTGGTCTCTCTCACTTTTCTGATCCCAAACCCCCTTCGTTCTTACCACCGCCATCCTTGTCCTATAACTGACCTACGAATAGCATCGGGCCCGCTCTGACTGGAGCTTATTCCCTCTTCTCTGGAGCCGGCCGCCGTCTACAGGTTGCAGGGGGCCGGGGGGAAGCAACAGAACGCCACAAGAGAGAGAGAGCGAACGAGGAAGAAACGGCCTTGGAGTCATACGAAAAATGGAGAGACGGGCAGTGCAACCTGTCGACTTTGGAGCACTTAAACGCGGATACAAGTGCAGATGGCGTGTTCTTTGAGGCCACCAGGGTTCTGTTCTTCCTCTTAACTAGCTGTACTAGCGACTGTCGGGGAACCACTAAGCCCTTCAGCCAGAAACCGATGTGGCAATACGTCCTCGTCTCGTAGTCCTCAAGGTGCTGTTGTTTCTACTGTACAAGCCAGTTAACCAACTAGACGAAAATCTCTGCAAGAAGACTTTCCCCTACAACCCCACTTCCTCTGGGTTTTCCCCTGGCTTAAGTGAGTGAGATACAGGTACGGGAGCCGGGGTGGTTGCCTTCCGCCTGGGCCGGGCCCCAGTTGTCTGCTTCTTTTTCAGAATCAGACCTATCGACTCGTCCATCCTATCTCACAACTCTCCGCGACCCGACGGCTGCATTCCACATTCCACTCACGCGCTTTTGCCTCACTTCAGTACACCGCAAGATTTGCATGAAGGAGGGGATGGATTCCCTCTTCACGCCAGTCAGACCCGTTGCTCCCGATATGATCCAGTAAGCGACCAGCAGCGATGGAAAGTCGCCCTCATTTACAGTACATGGCTTTCAACCTTGTCGGACCTCGAATCCAAACTGGAACGCCGGAATACAGCGCTATCTTCACAGAAAAAGGCCAATCCTCACAGTAGCAACACATGCTGTTTCGCACACACTCGCTTGCAGTCAGCAGTGTTTCTTGTTGGTAGCATCCCCAGTGGCCTGTCCTCCCCCCCCAAGTTGGCTTGCCACCCTCGCCACCATGCAAATGCAAGAGAGTCCAGAAATCCAGGTACGGCCAGGAGACTGCACTGTCTGATAGGCCAGCTACGAATAAGGTTCCAACCAGCCCAATTGGCCAATGGGTGGTCGTGAACATGAACTTTTGGTCTTACTGGGGGGGCTCGGTCGTCTTCTCACCCTCGTATGGCATGCTTCTTTTTCCTTCTCTGTCATTTTAAGTCAAGGGCCAATGCGCCAGTGCCCAGAGTGACAAGACTTACACGGTAAAGTCTTGGGACCTGGTACTCGGAGTTGGTACAGCCTGATATGATTCCGGACTTCGGCCTGGTATCTCGGTCGTCCCTGCCCTATCAAGGTCTTCCATAAAGCTTCTTCCAGCGCTCTTCCGTGTCTCCCGCCTTGCTCCTTCCTGCTCTCACAAACACAACTTGGACGACATCTCATACTTCTTCGACTACCTACTACACAACACATCTCGTATCTCCAGAGAACCTCGCTTCTCCGGTAAGCCGCCACAACAACAAGACCAACAATGTGATGTATCCCTTCACGTTGTGATATACTACAGGTGACAAGTTTGCCAGCTAGTACAGTAGAATGTTTGCTTGTTCTCGCGTTCCACTTGTGTCTCAACTTAGGTTAGCTCCAGGCCATAGCATAACTTTTCATAGTCACTCTGAAGTCCGTTCGTTGTCACAGTTGGCCAACGATACAAGTCGATTTATGCAGAAAGGCATATCCACTCTCCACCACAAGTCTCCAATATTGTCCAGCTCGATAGGTCAGAGAGTCTTGTGCAGCACAATGTCGTAGGCTGTGGATACACGCTATGGTGCAATACGCCTTGGTCTACGAGAGAGAGAGAGGGAAAGTAATACGACGACGCCAAAAGCAGGCCATTCCAAGTTTAGATCACTGAATTGTTCCCTTAGCACTCACTTACAGTGCAGCTAGTACTTGCATGGACCCATTGGGGATGAAGCCAGTCGTGCTGTTTGAAACACGCCGCGTCCATTAAGCCCGGTCCTCTTAGTTGCAACAGTATGAGATTACCACAGGCGTCACTATACTGTACAGATCAATCAATATTTATGCACAGGGCATAACCGCTTTTCCTCGATTGGGCGGGGGTGCACACTGGACTGCATTGAACTGTGCACGGGCACACTGACGCCCCCCCCTCAAGAAACAGAGTCTCCAACATGGCCTGACTGACTATCTCTTGGTCGGCCAAGGGCCTGTGGGGAAATTCGGTGATCTGGACCTGCATCGGCTGTGGACCTGCATTTGGAGGAGAGAGTTTTGTTTTTTTGGATCGCATAGCTGCAGCAGTGTGTGTGTGTGTGTGCTTCCAGCTCCTCCACACCTGCAGCTTGGTGTTTGTCTGTTTGTTTGTTGTACCAGAACCTTCCTGTAAGTGCAGCTCTCAGACTCTGCACGTCCACAGCCTGCCCAATCAGTCTCACTAGCTGCTTTGTGATACAAAGGGTCGGCCATCACTTCCTAAGCCGGACGAGCCGCTTGTGACTGAAGAAGCAGACCAGACGCGACATGACATATGGTGTCTCAACTCGTTTCTGTTGCGTAAGTGGCAACCGGCGTAGGCACAGCCTGGAGGCGCGGAGACTGGCGGATGTTCACTTTGAAGAGCGGTGGTTCCAGTGCAAGATCACTGGTGGAAAGTCCAATTTGGCCAGAGATTTAACCTTCAAGCCGACGGAAGCTTGACGTAGTGAGATAGATAGCACTATGCTGTGTAGATGCTGGCATCTAACGGCAAAAGTGATCCGACCAGACGATCCCCTCCGCTGAGACTTATCTCCAACCCGCCAGTCTCGCCAGCAGGATTCCTGCCATCGCAGTGCAAGTAAGTACAGTACGATACTGTAAATCGGCCCTCGTTAAGACTGTGTGTGCTCGGGCGAGATCGGCGTCGACGTGATATTTGCACCAGCCAGCGATGCCCGGACAATCATTTGTGGGCATCACGACTCTCTCAGCACCTCCTCCCAAAGAGCCCCAATACGACACCAAGCTGGAAGAGCGTGCAGGCTGTACTGTACACAGTCCGAGGGCAATAATGAGGCAAACTTTTATTCCCTCGTCCTGCGATTCCGAAGAGGCGCAACACTTTACGAGCGCGCAGCATCCAGCCATCTCTGCACCTTCACACTCACAACTACAAAATCCACCACCTGGGGCCAATACGTTCAAGCACATTTGGCTCTGGTCCGAGTGGCGGCATGCAGCCAATAGGATTAAACCCCTGCGGTCCATATATATCTGCTGGATCCAGGGGCCGAAGCGCACTTTTTTCTTCTATTGTGTCCACTTGGTGGTGGGTTTGCCTGTCTTCCAAGAGGGCCGAGAGGCGATGACAACCCCAAGAAGGGGAAAAGAAGAAGAAATGCCGTGCTCGGTAACACTTGCGTGGCTGTTTTAAATCGGCCTTTCTTTCTTTCTCTTCTTGCACATCGCCAGGGCTCGAACCCCTTCGGCGGCATCCTACGAGCTCTGGCCCTCTCATCCAGGCCCGTCACAAGGCGCACGAGGGAATCGAGCAACCCTTGGATGCGAGGGGTCGAACGGCAAGCCGGTGATCGTTGAGAAGGATGGCGAGGGATACAGGATGGCCAAGGCGGATTTGGCAGGTGCATCCATATCCATGGCGTGAGAGGAATGGATAGTCCATCCCAAGATAAGCTCTCTCGACGCATCAGCCACCAGCCAGGAACACATACAAGGGAAGTGGAAGAGCGCGCGTTTTAGTAGCGGATGTGTTCATCCTGGCTGCGGGAACGTTCTGGTAGTCTAAACGATAGAACGGCTTGGAGAACGACTGTCCAGCACTTTCCCCCGAAGGTGATAAAGATAGCAAAGGGCCTTGGGCAAGGCCACCACCCTTTCGAGTCGGGCTTTTCCCCTGCACTGCCCTCTCGAGGCCGAACTAGACCGTCTTGGGCACAGACCCAAATAACGAGCGAAGGAAGACGTTGCAGTGCCCGGGGTATGGACCCCAACGTTGGAAAAGATACGGGAGTGGGGGTTACTTCTCTTCCTGGGTCCTTTTTTTCTCTCTTGTTGGTTGGGTTGGGTTGGTCTTCGGCCGTCAGTGTGGGATCTTCAATTAGGATAGCAAAAAGTGGACTGGGAATTTTCGGTAACGGCTCTGAGGTCAGAAATGGCTGGATATGAATCAGCTCACATCCAAACTCCAGAATAAAGTTGGTAAAACAATCAAGGCCCAGGCCGGAATTAAAGTCCGTAGCCGGTCCGAGCAGCAGCCGTGTGGCCGAACAAGTTGCGTATGAGTGGTGATAAGTCACGAACTGTACACAACGCACTTACACACAAAGTGTCGTGATACATTGGGATCTATACCCCCAACTGAGCGCTTTTGGATGTATTGCAATGTGGGTTAAAAACTATGTGTGCACGCATTCCCACCCAAACTTCTTCTTGTTTTACAGTTCTCATGCAGCTAAGCTAACCGAAAACACTGAGATCCTGGTAAGCTTCATGCGTACCTGCATACTACAGGGCGATTATTTTGCGTTGGTGACTGAAAATGCGCAGCGAGACTCTCTCTCGCTCGGGTTTCCCAAAATAAACCCGCATGTGAGTGCACCCAAGGGATCCCGTCCGTCACAGAGATAGCGAGAATCGCCGTGGGACAAGCAAGCGTTCCCAAAAGAGACACTTCAACCATCGTGGAGACGACGTGCATGTCTTTATCTCCGCGTTAAGGTGACGACGGGGACCTTGCTATCTATCCCATTAATCCCAAAGATCTTCGTCGACCACCATCTTTTGGAAATAAAAGCGGGCTTGTGTGCTGCTATCTTCCCAGGTTGCAAGTCCCTCTTGCCCCAATCTACCAGCCACAGATACTTCAAGCACTGCGTACATCCAGGAACTTTTTTCCTCGCTCCAGATGGCGGCCGTTATTAATAGATCCTGCAGCGCCCTTTCGGTGATACGCACAGCACGACACACCAGAACGGCCCCAGGAACAAACCACAAAGGCCCCGGAGCAACATGTACATCAGTCTCTTTGGGTAGAGTGCAGGACGCTTTCTCTGTCAGGGGGGAAGCCAGAGGCAGTGTTACACGTTTATCTTTGCAAGACACCACAAAGAACCCAAGAAAGCACGGCACACAAGCAATATAGGTCAAGGAGTGGAGGTGTCCAAGAGTCTAGAATGGCCAGAAGAAGATGTCAGCCCGCAAGATGTGGGACCCTTGATTTCAGAACCCCCAGCACCCTTTGCAGGCGTAACTGCGGTGGAATAGCATGGAAGCCCGGGGGGGGGAACCACAGAACATGAGACGAGATAAAGAAGCAGAACTTGTTTGTCGACGAGTCTGCAGCACTCCACGTGGTTGGTCCTATCTGGATATCGTGAAACGAAGGGCGGGGTGCGGACCGGGTGGCGCGGATTCCAGCACGGAGATGGAGAGCAGCAGATTCAGGACACCGGTGGTGATGTGTGTCGAGTAGAAACGCCCTGTAGCATCAACGGACCGGCGAACGGAGGCCAGAAGAAACCAAAGCCGCAGGGTTGCACCGGCCCCGCGACTCCAACGCCGGAGGAGGCAGACGGACGAGATATCCACCGAGAGAGATAGAGGAACAGAGATTGCATGGGAGGCGAAGATGGGTTACATTAGACCAGCATGAAGCAGAGCTAAAACTTGGCCCCTGACAGGAAAACACACACACAAAGAGACCTAAGAATCGTGAATGCATGTTCGGCGAGGCCGAATGGTAGCCTGAATCTGGAAATCTGGGATATGCAGATAATGCAGATTAGGAGATTCGAGCTGGTCAACCCCAACCCTAAGCGCCACACCATGCAGCAACGAACAACGCGAGATGGGGACCACTGGATATAATCCCATCTTTGATCGGTTTCAAGACCTGTTTACAGTATACAGCATGACCGGACGCGTGTGTAGATGGAGCATACGGGGTGACTTCTCAACCTCTCGAATTAAAGCCCCCCTCGGCGGTGTTATAATAGCACCGCCATTTTACGGCATCGGAGGAGGCCAGACAGAGGGAAAAAGGAACCACCAAGAAAGAAAAGGAAGCCAGAAGAAAAAAACAAGTAATAAGGCCTGGGAGATCTGCAGTCCGGGGGTCGTGTTGGTAACTTGGTCGCCCCAAAATTAAGTATCTTTACCGGCGATCTCAGGCCAGATTTGCGGCCAGTGCTATGCACTCATTTCCCGAGCAGCACAGAAGAAAACAGGAGCGGAAGCAGGACTGTAACTTTCTGGATTCCTCACGTTGGAGAGCGGCGGCGGACTGGGCTATCAATAGACCTTGGCTGGTGGTTCAGGGCCTATTCCAGAGCTCTTCAGGGAAGATGCTAGGAGCGTCGTGCACCCAGGACCTTGAATCTCTCTCTCTCTCTCTCTCTCTCTCTCTCTATTTCTTTCCTTGCCTTCTCTCTCTCTCTCTCTTTCTTTGCCTTTTCTTGCTGAGTGCAACGCCGGAGATGCATTGACGGCAAAACCAGCCCTCGACGAGCCTACAAGTGACAACATACGAAGAGCTTCATCTCCGAAATCTCCTTGTCGACCTCCTCCATGAAATGGATGATGAAGTCGACAAGCTGTACCATGCCGGTGGGGAGGGCAGCAGAGTATAGTCCAAGAGTTATGGACGCTACAGCTACAACGGCCAGAGTGAACAGTGCAGCGAGTGCACGCATGAGTGGCCACCAGAGGCCGCTCCTCTGCGACAGCAATCGCCGGCTCGCCGAGAATTACCAGGTCGGCGAGGACTGGGCCGAGCAGATCTGCAACAGCAGGATTTGAGGGTGTGAATCATCGACCATACCAGAGATTTCGTGCGGCCCAGATCCTCTAGACCGGATTTCTCAGATATAGGCAGTGTGTACTGGACATATGTCAACGTCCGAGCTGATACGGCCAGTGCATTGTCGGCCACCGAGTTCTCTTCCAGGGCTAGGAAGAAAAGAACACCACCCCAACACTTAACAGAAGCAGCATGGTGGCCACAAAAAAGCACCGATGAAACATGCTTCTGGAACGATCTTGGAAGCTTTGGCTGGAGGGTCATCTCGGTATAGCACCACGCCGAGACGCAGTCAGAAGAAGTTTCAGCAGACCATCACAACTAGAGGAACGAGACTTGTGCGTAGACGAGGTCCCCTTCCCCCCCCTCCCCTCCCAAAAAAAAAAGAAAACGTGTGCATTCCGCGCCCACGTTGGCGCGTCTCTGGCTCTGGACTGGCCGTCCTGGACTTTGCTGGCCGCAGAGGCCCGGTATGGGTTTACGAGATGGCCGTTTTTCCATGATTCAAAGCAGACTAGCCTGGCCGCCGGCCATAACCGTGCTTCACTCGTCGGTGACCCAAACGGAACCTTGCAGCACATCCTCTCTGCTCGATGTTCGTGCAGAGCACGTGTCTGCACTCACTTTGAACCCTCTCATTCCTGACTAGCCCACCCACCCACCACCAAGCTTTTTTCGGTCTTCTTTCCCACCAAGCGTATCCAGTTATCCCGAGGGGAACAGAAAAATGATCAAGGCTGGGAAGGATGATTTGAGGCACAGAGTAAAAAAAAAAAAATAGAAAAAAAAATAAAAAAAACCTCAGAGGGTTCTGCATATCCGGACAAGAGCGAGGGAAAAGGCTGAAGGTGACATATCAGAAACGAACCAGCAAACAACATGTGGATTGTCAGGACGTGAAAGCACCAGTATTCCATGACCTGGCCATGTTGGGGGATTCGATTTACTTGCAACGCGGCGACCTAGGAACACACCGACGATCCAAAGCTGGTTAATGCGGACTCTGTGTGTGCCTGCGTCGAGGTTTGTTGGTGTTTGCCCTCCCGACTCTCCAGATCGCCGCAGCTGCGGCCGTGCATAGACCAGGAAATGTAAGTGCGAGACAGGTTTTGTGTGTGTTATTCTGGGGTTGGCCCTCCACCCCAAGAAACCGGGAAGCCCGGAACTGCCCATGTCACCTGGTGGTTTTTTTGATCTGCAGAACACACACAACAGTCCGAGGAAGACGGACAGAAAAGAATAACCCCCGTGCGTGTCGAATAGACTGGCGATCGGCGGTGCTGAAGCGAAACCACAGCCCACGGTCACTGCTAAGGCCCGGCTGGATAACCCGAAACCCGGATCGGCGCAGCGCGCGCGTGCATGAACAACAACACCCAAAGGGCAAACACACACCACCCCGACACGGTATGTAGCCGGCCGGCCATGGGAACAGCAAATGACCACAAGCTGGAAAAGTCTCGATACAGTCGATCGATGCATGCAGGCCGGTTCAGCCTTCGGCAGGGCGAGCAGCCGCATCCTCAGAGTCAAGGCAAGGGCCGCAGAGATTCCGGGCCGGACGCTGGATGTATCGGGCTGGGCTGCATTGGTGACGCAGCTCAGGATGGAACTTGTCGAAGAGAGGCAGCCGATCCGGCGGTGAAGGTTGGATGTTGCTGGCTTGCTTCGTCGCAAGAGTGATCACATTGACCCTAACCACTAGGGTTACTCACAGAGCCTGTCCTCTCTCTGCCTCTTCGCTTGCAGGATCTCACCAGCAAGATCTGCCCCAGCCCGATCTCGTGAAGATGCAACCACCACCAGCGCCCTCCGCTATAGGGCCAGCGAGCCCACTCCAGCGTCCTAAATATAACCTACTCAGAGATGTGACACATGAAACAGCTGCCACTAAAGCCCTCCCCAGCGGCTTCGCCGGCCTACAGAGCCACTAAAACGAGTAGTCAGTCCAGTGGCCTACAGGCAGGCGACTAAGCCCCTCCGGTGGCCTATGGGCGGCCAGTCCGCTGTGACACTGCATCAGCTGTGCTGCGAGGTGCACTGCAAAAGAGTGCGCCTCAGCCGCCCGATTGGGTGCTCGGCGCATCGCTGGGGTTCGCGAAGTGCAACGGCGGCCTGCAGCTGGTGATTGGCTGTGTGTTGCTCGCCTGGCGGAGGCCTATTACCGCGGGTTAAAGCCAATCAGTGGGCAGCAGACGGGCAGATACTCTCAGCTGGAGGACAGGATAGTGGTGTATGTGAGTGACAAGTGATGACGGCCTCATAGCCGCTCAGCAAGCCGGTGTTTCTTCACATGCATGCATGACAGGTCCATCGCGGGTCCGTCCGTACTGTACAAATGCTGGGGACTTCTTCCCTCTTCGTCCCATCTTGGCATGTGTCCCGTGTTCCGTCCTCGAGAGAGAGCCTTAAAACGCATCACAGGAGGGGGGGGGAGGAGTGTGCAGAGCGAGCGCCGGCCAGGTCCCCCTCTCCGAGGGCCGTCCCGGGCCCAGCACCTCCGGCATGCGGCGGGGAGAGAGCATTCCAGCGCAGTGCTGGGACATTCCACTACGGGGTCCTGGAGGGAGACAAGACGGGAGGTCAGAGGGGAGAATCCCACCACTCAATCATAACCCCACCACTTAATCATAACGTGGTATCGAAGGGCTTCGCCAAACGCCGCCGCATGACTGAACTCTGAGACATCCGGCCTTTGGGTGTCTTACTGTTCCCGTGGTCCCCTCTCTAAGCGGCAAAGCTGCATTTCTGCTGTAGTATTATCGCCAGGTTGGCCTCGTGCTGCCCTCTGGCCACACCGACGGCTGGCTCGCTCTGTCCAACAACCGGAACTTCTCTCTGTGTAGCAGCAACCTGTCTCTTCCGCTCCACGGCCACTCGTCTCGGGGATTGGCTGTTCCGCGAAGGCCAATCACCGGTGCTGGTGTGTGTGGAGAGCAAGCAAGTAGAGCCAATAAGGGTTTACAGCTGCACGCTGGGGGGGGGGGTTGAAATTCTCCGTTTCTCTTCAAGAAAAGAACAAAAAGACGCTTCCATCTTATCTATCAACGGCATGTGTCTTGTCCATGCTGCGCCTTCACTGGCCTGACGAACGGCCGGCGACTCCAGAAAGACACAGCACCCCAGGCCGCGCTTTTGCGGTCCGTCATGCTCATTCGCCCGTCCATCTCGACGTCTTTCCATCCTCCAGCTGCGTGCATCACCTATCACCACCCTCACCAGTCGTTCTTACTACTGCCGTTCTGGGAAACTTGGAGGTGTGGAGCAGTGTCCTGAGCATGAATGTGAAATCCTGCCGCCACACACAGTCTCTCTGTCTCTTGTGCATACATACATCTCAAGACCTTGAGCACGTCCTCGTACACAAGTCGTAAACTCGATCTCCCGCCCCAAGGCCACTGAACGAGACCCCTCACCAACAGCATGAATGATATATCGATATGAAGCGTGCTATAAGTGTATAGTAAGGCCCCACGCATCGATAGTACAGTACTAGCCAGGATTTTTTCTTGCTGTGAGCTTCAGAACAAGAGCCCATAAGGATTGGCGGCGGTGCGGCACGGGAAGTTTACATGAAACTTGCGACGTTCTGTCCGCCCCGGTTTTCCTTTTCCCTCTGTTTGCCTTTGCAATGTTTGCTCATTCCCGTCCTGGGTTAGAGTGGCTGCATCCTGACGTGCACCCGTCACAATTTCCTCGTCCCGGGCCAGATCACAGCGGCCCTCTGGAAAACAATAAAGTCTCCTTGCCGCCGCGCTGGGTGACTGCATTCGCCATCTCGCTTACCGCAGATCTATGCAGCCATGCAGGCCGGCCAAGTCACATACGTAGAAGCAGAGAAAATGCCAAACACACACACACACACACACCCATCGAAGGATGAGCACAAAGAAAAAGAACAGAAAGAAAAAGAAACCCCCCCCCGTCTGAGCTCTGGAAGCAGCCGTCCGGAACCCAGCGTCTAAGCGAAAGCGCGGGGTTGCGAAAGACCGTCCAAGAGAGCAGGGACTTGCAGAATATCACCAGTCTTAGCTGGGGGACAGAAGACAAAAGAGAGTAAGCTGTGGGCGTTTCGCCCAGGGTGTGTGTGTGTGTGTGTGCTGTACTGTATGTAGTGACAGCCTGGACGACCGGCCCACCCATGTTCTAGCTGTACTATACTGTACACACGTCCACACAGCTTATCATCCCCAAAGGCACGAAGAACGACAGACCAGTGCCCGTCCAGCACGGGATGCAGCGCGAGACCCAGCTGAACCGGGCTGAGCCGGCCAGAGATACCAGAACAAGAGAAAGAAAAAAAAGAATGGCCCGGCAGATGTTCACTGGACCTCTCCCACGACTGAGACACGCCAGAGACACAGGCAAGACAGTCTAGTTGGAGTAGAATACATCCAACAATAGTATCCGGATCACCGGCCTGGGTGTATGTGTGTGTGTGTGTGTGTGTACTGCACTGCACTAGAAACAACAGACAGAGCTAAAAGACAGAGACAAAAGACAGAGACGCGGCGGGGGCATTGACACCCGTGGTGGCGATCCGGCGGGGTGTGGGTAATGCAACCAGAGACGAGCAGACCGTCTGTAAGATTCCCAACACTCTCAGCAACGGTCTTTGATATCACGATCCCGCTATATGCCACACCACACCACACCACCACACACACACACTTCCTATACACCCGGGAAATTATAGAAGGCTGTGCTCGGAGCCAGTCAACCTACCATACGAACACTCTGGATACTCCAGGTTTTTTGTTCTTCCTGTTTGCTTTTCCCGGTGTGCTCTCTCCGCCCGCTACTTTTATCCCGCCGTGCGGGCTTATCACGACGGATCGCCTTGTACCAGTGTGTTAATGCGCTATGGCGTGTCCCCGTGTGTCCCTGAGATAATGGGCCAAAACAGCAACGACTACTTGGGGGGAAGGGGGGGGATGGCCAAAAGCCGTCCTTCGGCCTACAGCACAGACCACGCCTCTTGGACCCCTCCCCACGTATAAACGGGATTCCTTGGATAGAGGGCCGCATCTTGATTCTTGGAGCAGTGCAGAACTTTGGGCATCTTTCGCCGGAGCTTTGTGGTAACCCCGCCCAGCACTCCCGCGCGTAGACGTACAACTTGGCTTTGGCCACCGTTTTCCCGGGCGGGAAGGTTGGAAAAAGCAAAAAGAAATTTTTATTTATTTATTCCGTTGAATGTACAAAAGGGAGCCCCCAAAGCACGAAAGGGAGTGTACTACGGCCGGGCATGATCGGGGTTCTTCCTGGCTATGCGCTGGTCGGGCTCGGACTGGAGTGGATATCCTCCACACACGCAGCAAGTCCTAACACATAGGGTCTTTCTTTTTCCCTTTGTCTTGCTTCTGCCCGGCTTTTCCTTTTGCCTGCTTGGCGTAGGTGGTCTGGCGCCCTCAACGCGCCGGTGGAGACGGCCGGCTGTAACGGTAGACCTCCCCCCTTTGGCCGGCGTTTCTCTTTGCGGTAGTGCCTTTGTCTCTCTTGACGTTCGTTTTGCGTGATGGCAGGATGCCAGAATCCGCTACGAGAGGTTTCGGGTTTCACTTGCGGTACGAGAAAAAGGCAGCTCGGAAAAAAGAAACGAAAAATCGACAATCCCGAGTGAGCTGGCAATGACGTCCCTCGGTCGTCTCTGCGGGCCGGGCTGCCCTCTATTACACTTTACGGAGAGCTTAAGCAGCACAAATACGACTTGCAGCACGGTTCGTAGAAACTCAAAAACCCCCAGCTACTGCACCTTGGCACCCCAGCCAAACACACCCGCTTTGGGCTCCGACGGAGCCCATTCCGAATCCCGTGACGGCCCTGGGCTGCAGTTCTTGTTTGTCGCCTTTTTTCGACGGGTGCACCACGGAGACAAGAAAGGGCTAGGGAAAGGGCAGAAACAAAGGAATGGCGGAGCAGACTAAAACGAAACTATGTGCACACCTATCGAAGCAAGAGACGGACGACTACGAAGATAAGCCGATATGGGGAACCTGGATGGAGCGGGAGGGGTGGAGGGGTCGGCGCACAAGACGAAACACCCGGTCAGACGTCGCGATTCATGCTATTGGCAGAAGTGGTTTCATTGGGATAATAGTGCGTCGACCTATCTCTCGCCAGCGTCATTCATTCCTGGATCTCACGCGGACGTGGAAGCGGATCACAGAGGAAATATGGGCCACCGGCCAGAAGAGGATACTTGTCAAAGGGCAGCAATCCGCCACCATTCATGCCTTTCTGGTATCTCAACTCGTACAGCTCCAACTTTCTTTTCTCTTTGGTTTCTCTCGGCGGAATGGGTGCCCTCACAGCCACAACGGGCCAACACGAAGTTCGCATCTGTTCTCTCGGGTCGTGCTGGCAGCCTGTTTCTGCACGGTAATACGCTGGCCGTCCATCGAATACGGAGCCCTGCCACCGCAGCCGCGACGTTATTGGCTGGACGGCGGCCGCTCACTGGGAGGATGGGAGGAGGGAGAAGAATACAGACACGGACACACTTGTTGGATACGGTGAGCGTGTGGGCAGGTCGACGACGGTTCATTTCTGTGGTCGACAGCAGAAGATGGGAATAAAAAACAGAAAGAAGAAGAAACCGGAAAAAGAAAAGAGTGTGTGATGTGATGCACATCCACACATGACGAATGAGGCTTTCGGGCGCGTCTCGTATCTTCTGTTCCCGCTCTTTCATGTGAGTGGGTGTGAGTCTGCTTTTTTGGGGCGGATTCTCCAAAACCCCGAACTTCACGGCCGGATTCATTGGAAGCGGCCGCTGAGGCTACATGGCACGCTATTGACGATCTAGTGGGAACAAACCAGAGAGAAGGTCGTGAGGAGAGGATGTATATATATCTAAATATAAATTATAGATACTTGCCAAAATATATCTCTGCTCAAATGCAGCCCCGAGAAGAAGGAAAAGCATATACGCTGGTGGATTTCGACGGTGGCTCGTCTCGTTGGTGGGCGGCTGGATGAATGTGTGTGTGTGTGTGTGTGTGTGTGTGTGGGTACAGTACTTCGTTCGTTTTTCCCCTCGTAGTTGATACGTGTGGTCTGCGGCATGACACAAAGGTGAATATCAGATTCCCTCGGACAACAACAAGACATTTGTCTCGGATGACGAACACCAGTCTCTTCGTCTCGCTCGCTCGCCAGCAGCTCTCTGCCCTGTACGCCCGGACTCTCACGACGCTTCGAGAGTCCCTGTGTCCAGTTCTTCTCTCTCTCTATGTCCGTCCTTGTCCGTCTCTGTCTGTCTGTGTATCTGTGTGTGTGTGTCTTCACTGCTGGTGATTGGACAGCCCGGCACGCCGATCGTCGCTCCAGACATCGGACGGACAAAGAACCAAGAAGACCCCACCCCGTCTCTCGCCCAGCGAATGACATCCGACGCGCGCGACAAGCCCTCCTGTGACACTTCTGTTGTTTCTGCGCAATGGTTGGTCTAGATCTGTCCTCTTCTTTTTCGTTTTCTCTTGACGATTTTCTTTTTTGTGGGCTGGTCCCGACCCACCCACACCCACACACACTCACGTTCGCATCTCTCACTCTCCGCGAATGTTCTTCTCTCGCGCTGGTGTCTGAAGCCACCGTCGAGGTATTACATTGATCCGGCCAGACCCCAACGACCAACCCACCACCTCGACCAAGATTGGATGGACGTGATGGGGTGTGTGTGTGCGTGTGTGTGTGTGTGTGTGTGCGCGCGCACTTGGAGATACAACAGACCAAGCGAATGGGATCCGCCGGCTCAGGCGTGCGGGCTGTCTGTCACGCTCGGAATCTCACATCATTCATCTCGCCGGCTCGTCACGAGAGGCCACAAACCAGGCGGTAAACCCAAAAACCCGTAGACTTGCAAGATGTGCGTGTGTGAGAGAGACACACACCTGCGGGCTCAGTGGTCGCCCCAGACTCGGTAATATCCCACCATCTCACCAATGTCAAGCCACCATGGCCATGCCAGCCATCACACACACACACACACACACACACGTTCAGTGTCCTCGAAACCCGGCCATCACCTTCTCGTGGATCATCCTAAAGGGAATTCCACCCCACCGAAAGCACCGGCCATGACCTGTCCTGCGATAGGAGGAGGAATATATATAGTGTAGTTAGAGTCCGAGGGTAGTGCGGTCTTGTAATACGAGAAGGAATATATATTTATATATACATAGTGTAGTAGTTTGTGTGTGTTTTGTGTAGTGTTTTCCGCTCGCTCCCTGGAAATGCCAGTCCATCTTCGGGCCAGCACCGAGCGAGTCGGCTTAGACTCCGTCGGCGAGCCGGGTGAGTTTAGGACAAGCCACCGCTAGAAACCAACTAATGGCAAATAGCGCGACGTGCATGTGTACTGTATGTGTAGTATAGTCGGTTGGTGCTGTTAAACGAGCCGCTGTCGAGATCTTCAGCTTTCTACGAGTTTGTCTGTCCACTGCACAAGGCTTTTTTTAACTCGTGGTGGCTCTGCTTCTCTAGCATTCACGCATTATTGACTAATGGCGGCACTGGACGCCAGTCCCGACAACCCTAACCCTAACACACACACACCGACAATTGGCCGGCTTAAGCGGCTTCCTCCACAGCCGACTTGGTTCACCAGACCGGCGCTCGCGACACCAATATGCAGATAGAAAGAAATGCAAAACCAAAGAGGCCGCCGTCTATTCTCGGGCACTCGACCGCACGTCCAAGCCCAACACAAACCCACTGGGGCTTTTCTTTCTTTTGTGGTGGTGCGCTGGCAGGTTCTCTTTCGGCTCTTTTTGTGTGTGTTCTGGCCATGAGTCCCGGTGTTCTGCGCTATGGGCACTGCTTGCTCTGGGTTTCTCGTTTTCAGGTCTCATGGGTCGTCGACGTTACATGGTCGGTCGAGCCAGGCCGAGAGCGACCTGAACAGATGCTCGTGGAAAAGGAAGCACAGCAAAACCAGAACAAGAGGCCCGGGGCCCTGACGTTCGGGCCGTGATACCACAGCCGCAGCACCGACTATCTGCTTCCTTTTTGCTCTTAGCCCGTCTTGATAATGTGATATGCTGTACTCGTCACGTTAGCTGGTCTTTCGCGGCTTTTGTTCCTTTTGGGGCAGTGGTCGTCGGCCATCCGACGGCCGCAGACACCAAGCACAAAAAGGAAAGATGTGGCCTTCGACTCCAACACTCGGCCTCACTCGCAAACATGTCACTCGCTCGACGAACCAAGAGTCCAAGCCCGCTCAAGCCCGCCCAAGCCTCCCCCCCTCCAGACACACTAAACACCCTCTTTGGCAATGCTTGCTTTTTCCCGGCCCGAGCGCTGGCGTGGTGGTGGGAAAGCCGGAGCGGGCGTTGTGGTTTGCTCTTCGTCTTCTTAACCTTCTTGACCAACAGGCCCTGGCCTCTTGAAAGCCCACCAACCAGCACACAGAGACGTGTGCGAGTCCACCAAGTCCCCGCAGACGCACGTCGAGGCCTCTTTTGCCCTGCCCCCCAGCCTAGCAACTATTGAGAGAGGAGTGCCCACCGAAGCCCGGCGTTCTACTGGCCTCACAGCTGCTTTTCAGCCCGCTGGAGGAAACAGGGTCCCCACAGTCCCTCCCAGTCTGCGTCTGGCCGTGGCGCAACTGGCACCGCTACTGCAGCGTGCTGTGTCTGGGCTGAAGTCCTGCATCTCAGACCTGCAGCAGCGTGCGTACCGAACGAGAAAAACCACTCACGGAGGGGCCTCTGGAGGTCGTCATACAAAGCCTTTCGAGGGTGCCGTTCTTCCTTTCTCGATACCCTAGAGTCTGGACCCTCTCACATATCACCACTCGTTCCTTTGGGGCCTCGCTTTTCCTTCTTTCTGTGCTGTGGGCCGTTCTCCAACCCTGGGCTCCAAAAAATATGTTTCTTTTCCTGTGCCGCACCGGATTTTGTCGTTTTCAGAATTCCTTGCCTCCAGGCGGCCCATGCAGTGGTTGCTCGTACTGTCCATGCATCCTGTATTGGAGGGGGCTTGGGATCTGTAAGAGTCGACAGGGAAAAAAAGGAAGACTGACAAGATTTCTCTCGACCTGCCTTTTTCTTTTCTGTCTTGCAGTTCTGTTCATCCAGTCTCACTCACCAAGTCTCGGTCCGCTTTTTTTTTTCTTTCTCTCTCTTGCTGCTTCACATGCAAGGTAACGCGCGCGTTCCTCTGACTCTGCATATTCGATATGCAAGCGCACAAGCACCGTTCCAGCGACGAGAGAAAAAAAAGCGCCCTCCGTTCTAAATAGTTCTCGTCTTAGTTCTTCTCTTAAGATCCCGTCCACTGTGCCTTTAGAAAAAACGCAGACACACGGCAAACACACACACCAACGATGGCGTCGCCATCTTCGCACTACAGCCCGCTGCTGCACCTCTTCGCACCCACACGAAACAAGCCGGCCAGAGACACTAAAAGTAACGGTTTATGCAGCTTGTAGGCCGTCCGTTCGCCCCCCCCGAGGGGGGAAAAGAAACCACTGAGCCGGAGACGCGCGCTCTGCAAGGGGACGAGAAAAGACAGACTGTGTTCAGTAGTACACACACACACACTCACTAATCCACGGAAGAATACCATCACACACACGGCAAAAAAAAAAAAAAAAGAAACGCGCCGGCTCAACCGTGCTATGTGCTTAGTTGCGCCGGCCTCGCCTGCCTTGGAACCTTGCATATGCATCGCATGAGTATTTGAGACGTGATTTTTCGTGTCAAGCCGACTACGACTCGTACCATATGCAGGTGGTGGATTTGGCGATTCTAGTTTTTCTTGGATCTTCTCTCTTCTCCTGTATCCGGTGGGAATCCGAAAGTCTGTCCTCGACTCCGTTAGCTCAGTCCCCTCTATACGACGACTGAGCCATCATGCAGGATTCCGGGCACGGATGCACATCCTACATACAGTACTGTGGTGAGGTCAGCGACTGACTGGTGGACAGACATCCGCCAGCCATTCGCCATGTATGCCCGCAAAAGAAAACCCGTCCCCAAGCGAACAGACGCTTTGGTACGCTGTTTATCAGACAGTTGTACTGGCCACTGGGCATCCAAAACGGCCCTGCCGCCAGCCACAGCTTATATTGTGTGTGTCGAAGAGCGACCATTCGCTTTCCTGGATGGACCCAGCGCCACACAGCCCGCCGATTTCCAGCGCTCCATGACCGAGCAGCGTGCGCCGTATAGTGGGTGCATCGGGTGCGTGTGCGTGTGCGTGTGCACTGGGCCTCTCTTCCTGCTTGCTGCTCAACGCGCTCTCCGGTGGTGGTCCCATATTGTACGTAACAGTGCACACAACGACCGTATATCAATCACACTGCAGGCGACTGCAGCATGCAGACAGGGACAACGCCTGCGCTGACCTCCGACGCTATGCAAGCAGGATCAGACGAGGCAAAAAGCGAGCAAACACGAGCAGCAGGTTCGTCAGTTATCACACCTTGATGCCCTTCACACGCAGGTACACATATCTCCATCCCAAGAAGGGGGGCGGATAAGAAACGCACACACCCACATACTGTACAGTACATATACACACACAGAAATCCAGACCGAGAGAGAGAGAGAAGAGACAAACTGTCCAGAAAGTGCTTGGTCCCCCTTGACGAAAATTTTCGTGCTGAGATGCATGTTCCACCGTGCGTTTTTTCTTGCTTTTGCTGGTGGTGATGGAATCCATCAGATTCTGGTCCTCGCGCTTTTATTTTATCTGAGTCTACGTCGTTTCTTCTTCCCGCCGTTGCTTTTTGCTCAGTATGTAGTATACTTCCTTTTGCCCTGGCCGTCCCTCGTCCGCTCTTCCAATCGACGGGGACACGCAAATCTGTGCACGGACAAACCAAGGCACCAGAGGCAGAAAAAAATGTAGATAGCCGAACACACACGGGAGAGAGCAAAAAGGAAAGAAAACGGCCCCAACGTAGTGTGGTGCTATGATGGAGGGGCCCTTTTGCAACTTTTTTTTCTTGTCGAGGAACGACAGGAAGAAACACCAACAGAAGCCGTTGAAAAAGGCATGCCTATCTCCCTTGTTGACGCCGTCGTTGGCCCCAGGAAAACACCAAGTATTGGAAGAAAAAGCCGGAGACATCGCAGCCAAGGAAAGCGAGCGAGCAAGCAGACCAACTTATACCAACCAAGAGATACGTACTGTACGGTAGATATCACCGTTTTTAGTCTGGCGGAGGAGACAGAGAGAGAGTTCCTCTCCACCAAGGCCCTCTTTTTTTGACAGAAAAGCCACAGTTCATCGGGATTAGACGCAGGCCAGAAAAACCGGCAAGTCGATGAAGGAATGAGGAGACGACGACGGGTGCAAGACACACTCAGAAGACACTTCACACAGCCATGTCTGAACCGCTTGCGAGAGAGACATACAAAGGCGAGACACACTTTTGGAGGCGGGAATATCTACTGGACTTGCTGCACTGCAGTTGGACACCACTTGGGGCATATGGAGGAGATGTGCTCAGACGCCAACGCCGCCAGAAGCCCGTACTCAACCGGCCGCCAGAACACTCGTAGAAGAGGCCCGAGAAGATCTGGGACGGACGGTTGCGTTGAAGCTGTGCTCTGGCCATTATGGGTAGACACAGACACTTGCGGCCGATCAGACCTTGTTTCTTCGTGTTCAACTGCCGTTCTACGGTTCTCGTATCTCTCTCTCTTAACCTGTGAATAGTATCACACACAGTCCGATGCACGCACTGGATCGGTACGTACCTCTCCAACCTCGCACGGAAGGCAACCACGGCTCTCTCTCTCTCTCTCCCTTTCTCACTCGCTCCTTCCGCAAGCCGTGCCGTGTGCCCGTCTGTCTGGCCACCGCAAAAGAGAGGCAGGTACGGCCCAGGTTACGTATGCTACAAGTCGAAGCCAGGGAGCAAAGGCTAGGAAAGACCACACGCCAGAAACCTGGAGGCAGGAAGGCCACATATCTGCAGACATCTTCCCATATCCAGACGGCCAAGATAGCAAAGAGCGACCAGGAACAGGGCCTCCCCAAACAAGAACAAGTGAGAGCCGAAAAAGATAGTGACTACAGGAAAAAGAGTGTAAGACGACCGAATGCCGTCTGAAAGTGACAGACTATCCAAAACCACCACCCACGTTCTCTCATCTTCTTTCCATTCGGGGGAACAGGGAATAGGGAATCCTAGTGGTTTTCTTTTCTGTCCCCATAGAATTGGGCGACATGGGTCTGTCTCTTGGGAATATGATATTTTGTTCTCTTTTGCTGGGATGGCCTTGGGTGGATGCTCTTTCTCTCTTTTTGGGGGGTGGAGGTTATTACTGGGGGGGGGGGTCGCTGGTTCCTTGGGGTTTTTGGTGCACTCCCTCATAAACTTTCCCGCCTCTGTCGCTATCTTTCCCACACCACACCGTTGCTGAATTCCACCCCCCCCTTCGTCCCCCCAAGTCTCTCTCTTTGGCGTGCTGGTCGCTCTTTCCCACTCCCTCCTGGCCCTGGGCCGCCCACCCACACCCCCCTCCTTCCTTCTAAGAGTTCTGGGATTGGCTCTTTCCCACACCTCTGTGAACTGACTTCCCTTCCAACCTGTGAAGTCACTGCAGCAGTCGCACTTCCATCTTCTGGAAAGTGCGCCTGAGTATAGTGGCAGCAACTGGCAACTTACATACATATGCTGCCCATCGCTCCTTCCCTCAACTACCATCGTCCTCCTTCCCTCTCATCATCTACTACTTCTACTTCTCCTTCCCCCGGACAATCCTCATAATCCATCCGTCTCCCTCTCTTCTTCTTCTTTTCACTTCTTCTCTTTCTAGATTCTAGATTTGTTATTTATATCGTTGCTTCTTCTTCTTTCTTCCATTCCCTCTTTCTCATCTCTTCCCGTCTTCCATAACGTCTTCTATATATCTCCTCGACAGTCTTCGTCTTCGTTGACCATCAAGATATATATCACAAGGCTTGCCCCCTCTCACCAAAGACCATCTTGAAGAGGCCTTCACCAGAAAAAGAAAAACGAAGCCGTTTATTTGTGTTTTGATTCTTTTTCATATATACAACTTTCTTGTTCCGTATATATATACACGATCCCTCTTACATGTTTCTGCTGCTGCATCGTCGTTCTTGAGCCTTCATCACTTGCTCGCTCCCATACACGCACCCGTCTTTCTATATATATCTACCCATCCTGCCACCTCACACCTGCCCAGATCATCCATCTCTTGGAACCGGTGACTCTCCATGTCCAGCACCAGCTTCTTCTAAGCCAACCTGCTGTTCTGCTCCCACCCACAATCCTCTTTTAGCCTTGAGTGCATCTGTCTCGACGCTTTCTCGCGGTTTCTTGTGTCTCAAGAAATCCCAACAGGAATACGAAACTGAAAAGACGCTCGGCTTGTCCACTCCTTCCAGACAACTGCTCCGAGACGCCGGAGTCGCTCCATCCTTAGGCCTCTTGCCCAAACTCGCGCGTGTACAACCTCCAAAAAAGCCGCTTGAAATCCATTGCCAGACCAGTTTTTGTTTTCACAATCCAATCAGCAAATCTCACGTTGTACATTTATGCTCGCCAAAACCACCTTTTTACAATACTTCGCTTTTTAATCAACCGCGGAACGTTTCGCCGGTCTCTTCCATTCTCAACCACCCAATTGATCGTCTGTGCCACAAAGAAAACTTCAGTGTTTTTGGCTTTCTCAGACCTGCAACATCCGGCAGAATCAGCATCTTCGCTCTCTGACTGGCTGCTCAAAACCGTTTTTGATTGTTTTTCTTGACTAGGTGAGTTGTCTTCAAGCCGCTCGTGTCAAGATGTCTCGGACTGGCGAGAAATACCATCACACAATAGGAACACGGGCTTTGGTGTCATTTATGGCATCTGATTTTCTGGCTCTGTGATTGTCCACAGGCAAAGCCAGCCTGCTGGAAATGTAACGAGATGGGCCGCCTCTTTACCCCACGAATCCGGTGTGCTAACGCGTCATCTCTGCTGTCCCCAACAGGCCGTCTTTTCTTCGATCGAGAGAACCCCGTCTCACTTTTGACAGATATACCCGCCCTTCTGCTCTTCGCAAACACTCCAAAATGGATTCCTCCAACATGTTGAACGTGATGGCTGCAGGCCAAGTTCCCTTCTACTTCTACGACAACAAGCAACAGCCTGGTCTGTCGCACATGCACATCTACCACCCCTCGACTCCCGTGTACTCGCGCCCAAACTCGTCGTGCTCGCAACAGATGCCCACTCTGTACAGCAATGGTCCCGCTCTGGGCAGCATGACTCCCATGTCTGCACAACAGTCCTTGGAAGCCACCGGCAAGTCGCCCGCCGAGTTGATGCTCCGCACCGATCTTGAGGCTCTCTACTACCCGGCCACGCCGCCTCTGTCGACTGCCAGCAGCGCCATCAGCAGCCCTGGCAGCTGCGATCCTCTCCAGACTCCGATGAACCCCATGTTCTCGGGGCTCGATGGCCTGGATTCGATGAAGAACCCCTTCGACAACCTGGAGAAGACTCTGGACTGGGCCAGCTGCGGATCACCGCCCATGACTCCTCGTAAGTTTTTTTTCTTCTACACCCTCGAACAATGCGACGAAGAAGGACATTAGACACAAAGAACACACAATACAATGTGTCTTGTCTGTCTGTTTTTGGGTGTGTTCAAGTTGAAAGGACAAAGCCCATAGAAGCAAATCAGCTGCAGTCGTTGGGGGTTTTTTTGTGGAGACAGACGACAGGATGATTGCCAAGGGGCAGATGATCCTCGTTAGCATTTTAAGCTGTTTGTAAGCTTGAAGCTTAACTAACCCCTTTTTTTCTCTTCCCTTTTTTTCCTCGACAGAATATCTTCATGGTCAACACTTGCCCACTCCTCCCACTTCCGCAGCTCCTAGCGATCTGATCTCAACTGCTTCGTGCCCGTCTCTTTCGCCTTCGCCTTCGCCGTACGCTGCTTCGGTTGCCTCGGAGACCGACAATACTGAGTTCCTCGACCCCCGGAACCTGACCGTCTCGTCGGCTTCTTCCGTGTCTGACAGCCCTCTGTCCGGAAATACCAGCCCCGTGGCTGCCCAGACCGAGTTTTCCGCCTCGACTCTGGTTGAGGACGAGCTGACTACCGAGTCCACCTTGGCTGACTCGTCGGTGCTGTCTCTCGAGTCTACCAGCTTCGACTTCAGCCACGACGATACCACCGCTCTCCTGCCGTTTGACGATCTCTCTGACCTGGAGTCGGAGGTTGACTACGTGGCGGGAATTGTCAACGACATTGCCAGCCAGCTCTCGTCGCCTTCTCACGATTCGTGCGCTGCCTTGGCTGCTCACAACCACCTCGGCTCGCTGCCCTCATCCCCCATTGAGATCCGTCGCCCGCGTGCCTGCACTGGCTCCAGTGTTGTGTCTCTGGGCCACGCCAGCTTCCTCGGCAGCGAAGACGACCTCTCGTTTGACGAGACTGACAGCTTCGTGTTCACCAACATCCACACCCCCTCGGACTCGAGCCTGTCCAGTGTAGACATTGACGAGTCTCACCGTGACAAGCGCGTGAAGGCCAGCCCCTCTGAAGTGTGCACGAGCATGGCTGCTTCGGCATCATCCGGCGCCGCTGAGTCGACCGGTGTGTCGGCCGGTGCTGTTGACTCGACCAAGAGCTCCTCGTCGGGCGCTGACGCTGCCGGCGGTGCGAACTCCAACCTGCCTATCAACCGCCGTGGTCGCAAGCAGTCTCTGACCGACGACCCGTCCAAGACCTTTGTGTGCGATCTGTGCAACCGACGCTTCCGTCGCCAGGAGCATCTGAAGCGTCACTACCGCTCGCTGCACACCCACGACAAGCCCTTCGAGTGCAACGAGTGTGGCAAGAAGTTCTCGCGCAGCGACAACCTGGCCCAGCACTCGCGAACTCACGGCAGCGGCGCCATCGTCATGGACGTGCTTGATGCCGAAGAGGCCCAGTTGTACGGCCACTCCCTCCTTGGTCCCGGCGGCGTCGGCAGTGAGGAGTACCAGAACTTTGGCAAGGTCCTCTTCCAGGTGGCCGCCGATCTTCCGGGTAGCTCCAGCGACATGTCGGAAGATGGCATGAGCAACAAGAAGAAGCGCAAGAGATCTGAGTAGATGGCTCATTCTTTCTAAGCTTGACGAGTTTTCTTCCTCTACCCCCAAAAAACATTTTTCTTCTTGACTGTTGTTTCTTCTTTCTTTTTTTCTCCATCCTTTTCTCTTCGAAACTTTCGTTCACTGTATTCCTCTGCTTCGATTCACTCGTTTATTCCCCCTTTTTTTGCATTCTCCTTCGTATCCCTCCCCTTACAACAGTTCCTGCACCCATCAATACTGCATGCCCGACATGATACTTTATGACCTATTTCCCTCCGTTTTGGGGAGGCTTGTTTTTTCTGTTTGCACTTTTTTTTTTTCTGAGCCAGTTTCTTTTTTTTTCTTTCTTTTCACTTTCGATTCTCATCTTGATACTCCCTGGTGGTGTGTTTTTTTATACTTTTAAATCATCGTCAACTCGACCCTATAGATACAGTGTAAGAGGAGAATATTTTTTCGGGGAGTTTTTTTAGCCGAACACAAAAAAAGGGTTGGCTGGTTTGGGTTGGCGATTATTTACTATCTCCTTTTTTTTATGGAACTTTTTTTTTTCATCTGGATTTGTCCTTTTTCATTTCTCGTGTGATTTCTCTTTCGTCTTGCATGTCTTTTTTCGTTCGTCAGAGTGCAGTTGTTCAGCAATCTGCTTTACCGCTCGTAGTGAGTGTGTTTCTCTCGTCCGCGGGGTCCATCAGCGTCCGCAGAGTGTGTTTTCTTTTCTTCTTTTTTTCTTTTTCTTTTTCTTCTCTTTCTCCTCCGGAACCCTTTTCGATTCTGCATCACACTTTTGTCTTTCTCTTTTTTTTTCTCCTTACGATGATACTTGAACACATACAAAAAAAGGCTTGGGCTTTGGACATCCACATCCCGAGCATGGAGGACGTAAAAAGATTGCATATGGATGGATACACTCGCTTTTCTGATTTCCGAGCGGTTTGTCGTTTCCTTTCGATTCTGCACTTTCGTTTAGTACCCTTTTTACCACACATACTTTTAGCTAGTGAATAACAAATGAGATTGATGTATACTTGCGGTTGCTTGTGACTTGTGACTTGTCTTTGTGTGTTTGAGTTCGTCTGATAGATATTTCGGGACCAAGTACTTCGGCACAGTCTCCGAAGTCGGTCTATAATCGATTGGGGAAGTGCATTCCACGAATTGTGTAACCCGCATGTGTCGACATCCATCCCTACACCTGTATTTGAAGCCAGGCTTTCACTTTTTTTTTTTTTTTCTTTTTTGTGTTGGGGGCCCGTCCCGGTGGCTGGCGAGTTCATTTTATCTCCGAGGGAGAGAGCAACCCGGACAGTAGCGGACCGGAGGAATTTTCGAGATACCTTGGGTCGGTAGGAAGGGACTTACCCAGGCGTACCGCGATTCCTGAGGGGGGCTGAACGGGTTGGGTGCTGACCCGGAGACTGGAGGCAGAGGAAATAGAGGTTGGAGGAGGAAGGAGAGGAAGGAGAGGCTGGTTCGGGTTGGAATGCCGGTGACGTGTCTTTCTGGGATGTCGTAGACCGTTCTCTCGGTGGTGAGACACTTCTTGAAGTTGGTTTAAATTTTTTTTAATTTGAACCGATACGTAGTACACGGGCAAAAAGGGAGAACCGAGAAAATAACCAACTCAAAGTATCCCTCCAACAACGCGTTGAAACAAAAAAAAAGCCCCTCCAGGGAACCCACGGGAAGTGTCGGTCAGTCCATCACTCTCTGTGTGTTCGTGCCCCTCCATTCCCTTCAAAGGGAGCAGCAAACAGTCGACGAGCGCCGGCCGGTTGAGTGCTGAAGGGAGAGTGATGACGCGAGAGAGAGGCAGGGATAAAAAAAAAACAGATACCGAAAGGGAGAAGGGAGAGACTAGGGGTCCGGGGGGCGTGCAACTTCCCTAGCCAATTGGTGTGGTTAGTGGCGGGAACCTTACGGCGGACGGACGGCAGGCTGCGGCGAAGGGATGAAAGAAAAAGAGGGGCTTGTCGGCGCCGGGGTCCGAGTCTCTGCCGGGTCCTATTCAAGATATGGGAGGAAGGAGCGAGGAGGTATCCAACGAAAAGATAGGAAGGAGCTCTGCGCGGGAGGGTCCTGGCTATTTATGGTACCAAACAGACGTCTCCCGTCGCAAGAATCGCACCCCGGGGCTTCTACCGCCAGGTGGGGCCGGACTGCGGCGGTCAGGCGGAGATAATGCGGGCACGCATTCTGGCGGACTTTGGAGCATTCAGTTACATAGAAACAGAACACACACACGAGAAAGCAAAGAAGAGCGAAACTCGGTGTATGCGTGCCGTATCAGTCCTCCTGTGCTGTGATTACAGTGGAACGGCACGTAACCCCCCAATACAAGCCAAGGGAAAAAAAAAAAAAAGAAAAAGCAAAAGGAACACCAACAGCCATCGAAGTGAATTGAAGAGGTGGTAACATGACAGCCCACGGTGCTAGATCAAAGGCTACGGTTCTTCAACTCAAACCACTAGGCCATTAATGGGTGTTCCGGAAGATGTCAACATGTTCGGGATATATAAAGTGTACACACGCCGCGCCCCTGGGAAAGCGCGTATGGGAAGGAGCGACCGGGGGGGGGGGGACGGGGATGGAATAAGGAAAGAGCGCTTCGGGGTGGGACATGAGAGGAAGGAACCATGGGGTGGGTTATGAGACGGAAGGAGAGATCGGGGGACGGGATGAGGAAAGAGCGATCCGGGGTGGGATATGATAAGGAAGGAGCGATCGGGGGACGGTAGAAGGAAAGAGCGCTTCGGAGTGGGATATGAGAGGGAAGGAACCATGGAGTGGGATAGGATAAGGAAGGAGCTATCGGGGGATGGGATAAGGAAAGAGCGATGCTGGCAAGTAATAAGGAGGTCTTTCCGAATTTATATTTTCTGATTCCGTGATCTTCAGAAATGAGATAACAGCCTCTCTTCAAGCCTACCGGGGTACCTTACACCTAATACATGTTGAAAGAAGGAAACGGTGACAGGAAAAAAGAAGGACAAGGAAAAGAGCAAGGCAAATGGACACCAACAACCGCCGAAGTCCAGAATTATTGAGGTGGTTTACATGACAGCACGGGGTAGGCCAATATATGCCATCCGTATTGAGTGTGACGTCGTCCCGAATGAGGCTGGATTGCGGTGCTTGCGGCTGCCACATCCGGGATCCGTTCCCGCACGGCGCAACCACCACGAACAACCCAGCCGGGCCGACAGAAAAAAGAGAAGGATTCCAAAACCTGTCAGCCTCAATTCCAAAGGACACGGAACCCAACCCAGGCCGGGGAAGCGTGCTCAATCAAACACGCCAATCGTGGTTCCCCTTTCCCCAAAAGGCCCGGCGGAGATACATGAGGGTCCGCGGCGGAAGCCGGCGGAAAGAGGGGCTTCCAACTGTATTTGCCGGAGCCATCACTACAAAGAACCGTGAAGAAAGACAGCGAGAAGGCGACGATGAAAACAGACGGGGAACAAGACACATACCCTGCGGTTCTTTCATGAATCTTGAATTTCCGACGTCCGGAACCTACATGAACGAGGCGCCCTTCCGCCTGCAGGACTTCAAGACCGCGCTGTTTGGCGACCACTACCCGCGGCTTCTGGCGGCCAAGAAGCGGTTTGATCGGAGAACCTGTTCTGGGCGGTCAACGGCGTCGGCAGTAACTTGTTCCGGTTGACCGATGAAGGCCGGCTGTGCAAGGCTCCGGCGTGTTTGGGAGACGGAAAGCAGAAAGTGTTGGAGAAGAATGAGTTGTGGGCAGGGGCTAACTGTGTGTGAGAAATGGGAAAATGAGACGAGACTAGGGTTTTATCTTAGCGCCAAAAGCATCTTAGGGTTATATCTGGGAACTTTTGCAACGGCCTCGCTTGATTGTCTTCAACCAAACAACCAACCTTCAATGTTCACATGATATTCTGTGTTTCTCCCGGACGGTAGAAGACTAATTCCCCATGAAGAACTCTTCTTCTTCACTTTTGCTCTCACAGCATCACCTGCCCAAGCAATACTAGACAGGACACACCAGAGCACTTCTCCCCACCATAAACCCCATCGCGGGGTCAATTCCACCCCGCCATCCCCCCCAAAAATACACACTCAAACAACCATGGCATCCGACTCTCTGGACGTAATCGCCCTCATCTCCGGCGGCAAAGACAGCCTCTTCTGCGCCCTGCACTGTCTGCGCGCCGGCCACCGCATCGTTGCCCTCGCGAACCTCCATGCCCCGGTCCCGGCGCCGCCCACCACCTCCGCCGACGCCGATGCCGACACCGACCTCAACAGCTTCATGTACCAGACCGTCGGCCAGGAGGTGATCCCGCTGTACGCCGCCGCGACAGGGCTGCCGCTGTACCGCCGCGCAATCTCCGGCTCGGCCGTGCAGCACGCCCGCGACTACGTCCCCGCGGCCCCGGACTCCACGGCCGCCGACGCCGACGAGACCGAGGACATGCTCGCGCTGCTGCGCACCGTGCTGGCCGCCCACCCGCACGCCAACGCCGTGTGCGCCGGCGCAATCCTGTCGACCTACCAGCGCACGCGCGTCGAGTCGGTCGCCACGCGGCTCGGGCTGACCCCGCTGGCCTTCCTGTGGAAGTTCCCCGTGCTCCCTCCCCCGCCATCCGCCCCGGCCAACCCCGGTGGCGCTCCGCTGCTCGCGGATATGGCGGCCGCGGGGCTGGATGCGCGCATCATCAAGACCGCGAGCGCCGGGCTGGAC
>LNGL01000013.1:752307-783879 GCA_001510565.1 Knoxdaviesia proteae | reverse complement strand
CGACGTGCACGTGCAGGTGTGGAGCAGCGCCGTGGCGTACATGCCGTACGTGTCGTCCGTGGATCTGCCGTCCCGCGTGCGGCTGGCGAGCAAAGTGTGGACTGCCGCCCACGCGCCGCCGGACTCTGAAGACGCCGACGACGCTGAAGCTGTGATCGACGTGTGGGACCGCAAACACAACGCCGCCTACGCATCCCTCGGCCCGGATGACGACTCCGCAGCTGGCCGCATCCCCGATCCGGAGGTTCTGGGGGCCGCGCCCCCGCTGTACATCGCAGCCGTGGACACCCTCCCCCGCAACGCCGGCATCGAGTGGCACGTGCACGCCGGACTATCGGGTCTCCCCGCCGGCGCCACAACAGCGAGTCTAGCCCATGTGCGTAGCGCCGTAGACAACCGACCGGCGACGGCGGCTGTCCTTCGAGTGCGCGTGGACGACGGGGATGACGACGGCTCCGTTGAGTTTGTGCACGTGTGCATGGGCATTCCGTCCATCGCCGCCCCGCTCGAGCCCTCCGCAATCAGCCGCGCATGGCAACGCACTGTACAGCTGGAAAAGCTCGACCCGCGCATGGCCGGCCTGGAACCATGCCTCGTATACGTCACCACCGCAGAAACCCCATCAGATGATACCGCCGCTGGTCTGCGCCAAACGCTACAGATTCCGTGTCGGGCTCTGTTCTCCGGAGCCGGCAAGGAGCTCGCGGCGGTGGCGGTGTTCCGGTATAGCTCAACAACAAGTAGTGCGTAAGCGCAGCCATCAATACAAAAAGAGTAAAATATCAGCCTGGGACATGTGATTGATTTACCTGTAAGTTAGGTAGAGAATGCACCTGGCCCAGGGATGTCCGAGAACCACCGAAAACAAGATACAATATGATGGCGGTAGATACACCTGCCACCGAACACTCGCCAGCCTGAGATCTGATCTCTGCTTCATATCCAACCCGAAAATAAGACAAAGGAAAAAGTAAACGATAAGTAAAAACACCAAAATATTCAGGGTACATAGTTAGTCTCCTAGACAGAAATCTCCTCCGCCTGCTCCAGTTCGGGCTCCCGTCCCACATGGCAACAGTTGCTCGACGCTGCTTCGTCAAAATCTCGGACAAAACCATGTATCGCTGGGACGAACAACAGAAATAAAGACAGAACTTGCAGCCAACTCCATGCATCCGGCAAACAAAACGAAAGAACTTCATGACGACAAAAAAAGCAGAGCGAGAACAACCTCACCGTCAGGATTGACACGCCAACCGAATATTATATCCGTCGACTCCAATAGAACAACAGCTCTAACGCCGACGCAACAGGACATTATGGGACAGGGTCAGGGAAGGAAGAGACACAAAATTCAACAGAAATCCGGATCATTGCTTGCTTGTTTCATAACCATGTCGGCCGTTCAGGCATTAGGTTCCCCGAGCAACAGCCATCTGGCTCAGGGACAACGTACGGGCGGCCCGCTTGCGAGTTCCGGGTCCATCAACCCGCAACTCTCCGGGGCCGAGCGTGGCACCGAAGCTCTGCGGGGAGCTGCCCGTCAGCATGTCATCGTCTGACAGAGTGTCGTTATCTCCGTCCCGGCTGCCAGTGGCTATGCCGGAATCTTCGATGAGGCTCGGTTGCCGCTGGCGGTTCTGGTGGTGCTTGAGAGTGCCGCTAGCATCGGTCAGGGTGCCGAACTCTTCTTCAGGGAGGGCTCTAACGTCGTTGTCCTCGTCAGCTTCGTCTTCGTCAGTATGATCGAAGGCGGACTGGGCCCCGAACGACTTGGCCGACACTGGCGGATCGAGAATGTCTACAGTGTGGTGAGCAGCGTTTTCTTGCTGCGGGCGAACTGCACCGGACTCCAGAGTGAACATGGTCAGAGCTTTTGACAGTCTCTTGACCTGAATTTCAAGCACCTGTCGCGCGGCTCGCTCTGTCTCAAGAAGAGACGTCAGGCTCAGGTAGTGCTCTTCCGTAAATGGAGCGCCGCCACTGGCAGTCGTGAGCACAACCGGAGCAATGCCCACGGTTCCGAAGGGGGGACCGGCAGTGGCTGTGAAGGAGTGGGTGGAGTATCCACTGGTAACAAAGGTTGGAACCTCCCCGATCGGCATGGACGTCTGAGTGTCATCAGACTGAAGAGAGTGGCTGCTGATCAGCTGTCTCTGCGCCATGTTGGGAATCATCTCCGGGCTGGAGCTGCTCCAGAAGGATGCCTGCTTGGTGGGAACGTGTCGCGCAGGATCGATGGGCTCCTCCCGGACCACCATGGAGGCGGAAAAGCCAGGCACGGCATCGCACAGGCGCCCAACGAGCTCCTCCATCTTGCGCAGCCGCGAGTCGAGATTTCCAAGCTGCATCTCTACATTTGCAGCGCGAGTGATTTTCATGTCGGCCATTTCGCTCATGGTGGCCAGGGAGCCGAAGTTGAATGGCTGAGGTGGTGTCTTTGGCGGATCGGGGCCGTCGTCGCCATGGACGGTATCGTGGAGGGACTTGGCCTGGCCGACCTCGCCCATGGTTTCAGCACCGTCATCGCCATCAGCCAGGTTGGACGACAGCGGCGATTGCAGGGCAGGACCGCCGTAGCTCTCCCGCCAGAAGCGGATTTCGTCACTGCGCCTCCGGAGGTCACTTTTCAGCTCGGCAAGGCCAGCCAGCCCCGACACACTACGGGAGCGGCGGCGGTTGCGGATGCTGTTGGTGGTGATGGCTCGGCCAATCTCGTCCAGACCGTCGTCGTCGTCGTCCAGGTTGTGGTCATCTTCGGGGAGTTGGTGTGTTGGCCTGACGTGGGAGCTAGCGGGGCGAGGAGCCAATCCAGTAAACTCAATGGAGTCCTTGCCCCTGGGGAGGAATTCGAACTGGGCGGTCGATGAGGTGAGGTTGCGGCGGCCCATGCTAAACTCGGCATGCATCGAGTTTCGGGCGCTTTCTATGGCGGTAATATCCTCCGGGCCGATGGTATGTGATCGAAGGGCTCGGTCATATTCGGTGATGGGGAGACTGACGGATCGCTTCGGCTCGTAAGTGCTTCTTCCCGGTCGAGCCAGTTGGGTTGGATCCTGCTGGAGAGATAACGTGTTAGCTGGGTCCAACATTGACGCACACAAGGGGTTGTAAGGGGGATAAAAACACGGGGGGGGCTGTTCATCCGTACACTTAGATGCTGGGGATTCTCGGCAATTGGCTCAGCTACAATGGTCGATGGGGCCACACTTGCGCGTTTCTTTCTCCCAAACAGCTTGGCCAGAGCACCTCGCAGGCCAGACTTTTTCCGCTGCGGACCTGAATTGGTGGCAGTATCGGTGGAATTTTGCGTGGTGGTACTGAAGGCGGCAGATTGACGGATTGTGGCACGTTTCGCAGCGGCTTGAGGAGGCGTCGGGGTCGAGGCGGGAGCGGGAGCGGGAGACGGGGCGGCAACGGGTGCTGGTGAGGGGGCAACAGCCGAGGGTGTGGAGGGCTGGACCGGCGACGAAGAGACATTAGGTAGGGCGGGCGTGCTGCGGCTTTGGAGATTTGTGATGGTTCGGTTGGGTAGAGGCGAAATGGCTTGCGCAGGCGGCCGTGGAGAAGGGCTTGGAGAGACAGCTTCGGGCGGTGGTGGACTCTGGCCGCCCTGGGCTAAGGGAAGCTTGTGGGCAGAGCCATTGGCATTTGCGGCGGAAGATAGGTTGTTTGGAGGTGGCGAGGGAGAGAATTGGTCGGCGGAGCTGGATATGGGGATCGGAGCCGAAATTTTGCCCCGAATGGAGGCTGGGCCGGGAGGATTACGGGCCGGACTAGATCCGGGACCAGCGGAAGGCTTCCACATGCCGGCTTTCATGGATCAGGATCACGGGCACCAAGGGAATCCGGATTGAGCAAAAAATAGCGGGAAATCGAAGCTAGGCGGTCTGTAGGGCATGGCAGGCGCAACCGGCGCAAACTAATCGGCGGTGGTCAAATAGGAGGAATGCAATAGGAAAGCGGCAATCTCACGAGGGACAAGAGATAGAAAGAGGGAGCCGACTTAGAGAAGCATCATATCCCCAAAAGAAAAGATTATCCAAAAAGAAAAGAAAAGAAACAGCCAAATAACACAGATCAAGGCTTGAAATACTCCAGGTACTCGAAAAACGGACGAAAGCGAAAAGAAAAAACAGATAAGAGAAAGACCAGAGTACGAACAGGCTTAAGGAATGCTGAAGCACTAACAGAAAAGAAGAGCAGAGAAAAAGACAGAACTGCCAAAAATCATGAAGCTGAAGCAGGGCAGCTTTGAAAAAGGAATGGAATTAGATACCAATGAATCAGGGAATAAAACAGCAGAAAAAGGAAGAAAAAAGGTAAAAAGAAAGACGAAGATTCCAGGTATGAGAACGAGAACAGCATACAAGAGAGATCTTGAAGAAAGAAAAAAAAGGAAGAAGATGTGGATGAGAGGGAGATGAGATCAGCAAGACGTGGGGAGGGGAAAGGAAAAGAAGAGAAAAAGAGAAGAGGGAAATGAAAGAGAAAAAGAAGACGAGGGGAGTACCGGATTAGATAAAGCAAAAATCAGAGGAGGAAGGAAGGGTGGGAGAATGGCGAGAGTCACAGGGCGGAAGATCAAGGGCAGGAGCCGGTGTAAGTAGCAGGAAGTAGCAGGAAGCAGGAGGAAGCAGGAACGACCCAGCAAGAGCTCAGAGCAGCAGGCAGGAGCGACCGAGAGGGAGAGACGGAGAGAGGGAGGTCACAAACAGAAGAAGGAACTGCTGACAGGGCACATGCCTACAGATATCTCAGCAGGTGTCTCCCTTTTTGCATGGATTGGACTGTGTGCAGTGTTGCAGCTACGACATATAGCAGTCGGGTGATAATTGTCGTAAATCGGAGAATGAGAGAGACAGACAGCAGAAACGAAACCGCCCTGGCAAACAGGCAAACATACGGCAACAGAGCAGAGCAGCGCAGTCAGCACAGAGGCAGAGTATCTTGGGTGAGGCGGAAGGGTGTGAAGATCATGTACTGTATGGTAAGAGTCTTGGTGGGAGGGACGATGTAACGGTAGGGGGAGAAAGCCCGAAAGAGCAAGAAGGGAAAGTGGGCAAGACAGAAAGAGAGAAGGAAGGAAAGGAAAGAAGCACGGGGGGTGGAACGCAAGCTGAGAAAGAACGACCGTGCTCTCTTTGTAGCTCTTGCTCTGTCTCCTTCCCAAGCGACGATGGCTTGCCAGCTGTCGAATCTCTCCGTACAGGTGATCAGGGAAGGCGCAAAAAGAGATGACCGGATACCAGCAAGGCAGGCACGAGGATTGTTGAGAGCTGGGATGCGCCCAGGTTGAGGAAAACGGGATCCGGGATCCGAACGGGACGTTGCGTTTGGTGAGGGTTTACCTAAGGCTACATACTGTACTTAATGGAAGCAGAGGCATACACTCAATGGGCAGAAGCTGCAAGGGCAGAGGCAGGAACGGATAGGGGTCGACGGAAGCTAGGCGATGTTTTACAGTGGAAAGAGCCAGGTTGGACGCTACAGAACCGTAGACAGCCATGCCACGAGGGAAAGCCCGACCGTGGCCGCCGCAAGCAGGGGGGGCAGGAGGGAAGGAGAAAGAAAAAAAACGAGAGGAAGGGGCTACCCACTCCTCGGTCGGGAAGGAGAACAGATGAGACGAAAAGAGAGAGTGTAAGAAAAGAAGAGCAGGAGCCACATCGAGACCAGGGCGCGGAGAATATGGGGAACGGCGGCCAATTTCACAGGGGGGGCCCAGGGACAAGAGAGAAAAGAGAGACTACCGTAACCGGGAAATGAGCGCCCAAGATCAACCCCCCGAAGAGAGCGAGGAAAAAAGGTGGTCCGTGGCCGCAGAGGGGAATCCAGCAGTCTGAACCGCCGGCAAAAAAAAAAAAGGTTGGCCAGCACAGCAGTGGGTAAAAGTGTGCGAGTAAGGCCGAGTTTAGAAGGTCGTACTTTTGCAGAGTTGGGTGGATGGCGGATGTACCTGCAACGTGGGAAATACGTGGACGGAGTACATTGGGCTGGGAAATGAGTCTCCAGTAGTTTGAGCGAGCTGCAACGTAAGCCATGCGTCTAAAGGGGCGAGGCGAGGGAAGGACCGGCGATATTGGTCTGCCGGGGTGTTGCGCTTAACGGGGAGGAAGACGACGGTACTGGACAAAGTACATACTGTACATGCAAGTAGAAGGAGATATCACGGTGGATGATGGCCATTTGGCGATGCGTTGCAAAGAACCAGCTCGTATACGGCGGAGAAGAAGGGTGGGTGGTGGTCGGCCGAAGCAAAGCCCTGTTGAGGCACGTCTTATGGCCCATCTCGCTGTAATATAGGCCGCTGCTCCAGCATCTCACCGCCGCTGTCCCCGACCGACCGCAGTGGCTGAGGCAGAGCAAAGCTGCCAGAGAGCAGCAGTTGGCTACGGTAACACGAGTGGTTGACACGCAAGATGGGATGAAGGGCATTTATGCGATATATGCACGTCGGCCAATGTGACATGTGGCTGAGACAGCCCTTCTTCCTGCAAACACCATCAACTGACTGGCGGCCGGCCGACCTGAAGTTGGAGACGAGATCTGGATTTATGCCTTCCTCCTCCTCGTTCTCTCATTCTTTCTCCTTGTGTGATCCGTATCAGACACTTCAAAGAGAGGCCACACCGACAAGGACCAGTCAGAGACGAAGACGAAAAGGGAGAGACCCTGTCATGACGAAACAAAGTCTCGGCCAGGGGAAGAAAGAAAAAAAGGAAAGGAAATCGGCTTACGGTGGGGGGTTTGAGCTTTTTAACCGCGATGACATCCGTCTCTGTTGCAACGAGAGAAAGAAAGGAAATCTGCCCGGCTCGCTCTCCAGCTGGGTCTGATGCCCATGCTTTCTTGTGTTTCTCCAACTCTCTCTCCATACAGCTGACGGCGTCTGATACTTGAGACGTGCTCGCATGAATCTCGCCAACGCACACAACAGACCGTGATCCCTCGGTGCAGCAGAGACACAACACACGCCTGTCCCAGCATTCCGCTCGGATAACTCTCCCACTAGTCCGGCAAATCCCAGTAGAAACCCCAAAGAAGAGTGTTCAGCTCACCGGGAAAGCCGGGCCTAAACGGTGGGCAGCTGAAGGCTGAACTGAACGGCAGAGAGGGCGGATTTGCCGCCGTTCTTTGGACGACGAAGAGATTGTCTGCCAGCTAAGAGACTGACTTTCTTCCTAGTTCGGTGGGTGGTGTTTAGGTCCAACGTCGTTAAAATTGCAAGCCCACCCAGAATGCTATCTTCCGTGCATATGGCCTAGATAAGGTGGCTGCACTTGGCTTGGTTACACACCTGACTTTTGTTCACGGACATCCATCTCCTTTTTCCCTTCCTCACTAACTAATCCCACTGTCTACAAAAGGCGTGATTCCCGCAATACTACGCAGGTTGTAGCAGACTGAGAGTCTCTCTCTCAACGTCGTAAGGAAGTGGAATACTCTCTCCCACACTCTATTTTGAAAGTGGTTTTTTGCACCCTCTTTCTCCTCGCGTCGCAATTTAATACGAATGGATGGATGAGAAGAAAGGAAAAAAACCTCCGTGCACTACCGCTTCGACGTGCATTTAATTTCGCTGTTCCTGCAGCTGTGGTCTCGTCTCCGCCCCCCACATCCAATATATTGGCCCAGAACACACAGGTACATGATTCGAAGTACTGCTGCTCCTCTATCTCGCCGTTCGGAAGCTATCGAAGCCGGTGTTGTTGGTCCCCTCGTGAGCCATCACCATCGGCCGTTTTCTCGATTTTGGCGATCCTTTTTCTGGTCGACGTAACCCACTCTCTTGCGCGTTACAAATACTCTGAGGGTTACTGCAGAACAGTCTCGCAGTGGAGATCTGAACTGGCGGTCAAAGCTCGGGAAAAAATAGGAAAAAAAGGAGAAAGAAAAAGAAAAAGAAAAAGAAAAAGAAAAAAGAGAAAAGAAAGACGAGACTTTCCATTCTCCTCCTCCTTCCGTCTGCAGCTTAGTCCTGAGAGTTGAGGATGTAGGTAGTTCGGTGTCGTGCCGTACACGCACATGAGAAGCACGCTCTCCATCGGTGAGAACCAGCCGTACTAGGATAGTCGAGAGGAGATACCAGCAGTTCAGCGCTGAGTAAACAGTAAGATTGGCTTGACACTTCAGACTTCAGATCACAACACCTCTCTGTGGTTCCTGTTGTGAGATAGCCGAACAGCGAGCCCCGTTGCCGATGCCACTGTAGCCAGATAGCAGACGGCTGATATACATACCATACCGCTCTGGCCAGCAAACCCCGAAACAATATTTATTACACGTATGTTAGCTATAGCACTGACTTCCTATCGGCCGCATACATCACGGCCTCTAGCTTGGTGATTGGCCCGCTCTCCCCCCCCAGAACGAGGCGTTGTCCATTGAAGGTCTGGCCGAGTTTCGGGCGGGCCCATGTCGGGTTAGAGTGTCTTCAGACCTTGCTCCCGGACTTCACCTCCCGATCGGGAATCGGCCAGCAGTTGGCGCCTCTGGGAATTTCGCACGAACTGTGACTTGGCCCGCTGTGGACCAACCAAGTGGCGTGGCCTGCGCACTGATCGATGCAGTGCTGCTCTGGGGGAGGGTCGAGACGGGCAACCCGTGCATATACTGCAGTACTGTACGAGCAGTATGTGTATCTCTGGTGTATCTATGAAGTACTCCTTGCGAAGTCTTGATACTGTAAATAGTGTAAAGCCCCCCTAACATCTGCATGAACGCCGTCCGTCCTATCAAAGCCGCACATCTGACCTGCATCTCAGTCTCACGAATGCGCCACAACGAACAAAGATAGAAAGAAAACGCACGGAGGCGGGGACTTCAGGTCTGGATATATTAACCCACACAACCACAAACCGCTGCTTTATGCGCTCTCCCCCCGCCCAATCAAATCGGAGATGTGGCCTTCCCACCCGTTGAGTATCGTCCAACCTGCATGTTTTTGGGGCTTTTTTGTCGCTGGCTGGCACGCTGCCATTACTCGCTTCGGGTGTGCATGGATGCGACCAAAGACGGACGAACAGACACAGCGCTTGCGAGTGTCTTGAAAAAAAAAAGATAGAAAAAGGTTGGTGTATGTCGTCTGGTGTGTTCTGATGCTTGACATTGAAGTTGACGTTGAAGTTGACGTTGACGTTGGCATCCCGCGTGGGGAGAAGTCGTCCACAACCTTGCTCGCGAACATCTTCAGCCAACCACACATCCGCCGCCCATGGAAGCACAAACACCGGCAAAGACAGAGATAGACAGGGTGTTCTGCCAATCTCTCCCCCCCCCGACGATCGTGCTCCAGCGGTTGCGAAAGTGTGGGTGGGCAGCGGCCAGGACCCGGACTGTCTCTTCCTCCCACTCTCTCTCTCTCTCTCTCGCTGTCTTCCCCCCTCTCCAACGGAGAATAAAGAGTCAGGACCAAAAAAAAAGAACGGCCGAAGAGACCTGGTTAGGGCGCTGCAATAGCACATCTGTGATATCGATACCAGCGCTGGGTTAAGTTATGTTTTGGCTGGCCCTCATTCCATCTGCGTTTCGCTGCGTTCCTGTCCCCGGGAGTCGACCGCGCGGAGAAAGTCTTTTCTTTTGCCGGGCCATTTTCACCTGGGTTTAAACCTGCGGGCTATATGCCGGCTGATAGTAAACAGGACAGCTATTGCCCGGTGACGAATATTGGAGGCTCCAGCTGTGTACTGTATGTCTTGTGATACTGGGTGCAGACAGGTCTGTGTATGGGCTGGGTGTTCGGGGACTGGCTGGTGCATCTTACACCGATGAAGCACGTTCGACGTGAGATTTTGTCATATTTCTATTCCACCCTCTTCATAAATCTAGGGGGACCAGCAACCAGCGCCAGGGTCTGGGTTTGCACGTTCCCCTCCCTGAAACCGGCTCTCCGATATCCATGTCTGCGATCTGAACTTCCCTGCCGACCCAGCTCATGTTTTTCTTTCCTTTTTCTGTGCCTTTTCTTGTTCACGTACCCCCCTGATGGTTGGTGGTCGAACGAGGCATTCCTTCGGAGGGCCTTGCGGCTCTTTCTGCGGCCACTTTTCCCCGTAATGGGCCAGCGTGGCAGTACTCTCAGGTATGCTGAGAAGAGGCGGTTTGAGAATATTGAGTACAGTTCAGTAGAAGAGCATGTCGAGCCCTCCTTGTTTTTTCTCCGTGCTGTGGGACCTGGCGAGAAGCAGAAGTTTCCGCGGGTTTCGTATGTCGAATGTTGGATCCCGGCTGGGGATGCAGGCATCCGACACAAAACTCTGTGTGCTGTCCTGCACAGGACGGACACTGCAGATGCTGATACGCCATTGAGATGTACTGCATTATGCAATCCTACCTCATCGACACAGAAACCGGCCCGCCACGATGCCCCCCAAAAGCGATAAACAAACACCGTTGAGAGCTGCTCCGGCACCGGCCATCTTATAGCCCGGCCGGGTCTTAACCAACCAAGCTCTCACCACAGTGGTAGAACAGCACCCACCCACCCCACCCACTGAAGATACACAGGGACACAGAGACAAGAAAGAGAAAAACCAGGTTTGACCTGCTCAGTGGTGCTCACCCGGGAAGGGGACAGACAACCCACACATTCAGAATCCCCGGCCTGCATGCCTGATCCCAGTCCCGGAACACATACACACGCACCCATGTCCGGTCGCCGGGGAGAAACAAGTGACCTTGAAGAAGAAAAGAAATATGCAATACAAAGAGTGGTTGCCGTTTGATATCGGATCCAACGTCTGGTCTTTCTGGCGTTTGTTTCAACTCCGTAGCAAACCCGGGCTCGCAGAAACAGGCGCAGAACCACAACATGTCTGCCACAAAAGAAGTATACATGTATAATGCTTGATGTCTGAGCATGTCTCAAGAGTGATAGACGGACTACCAACCCCTCCAAGACATCCATCCCTCTCTCTTCCCCCCAAGACACAAGCAGGCAATCACCACTCCGGCCAGCTTCCCCGATTCCCTTAGGAGCAGCATGTGTGTGTGTGACACATACTGTCGATCACCCACCGCCGATGAACATGGGAGTGTGTGTGTGTCCTCGCCACAGCTTGGACCTCTGCTTAGGGGACAAAAAGAAGAAGAAATGAAGAAAGAGAAAGAGAAAAGCCGATTTCGTGGTTCTCACATCCCCCTCCTCAGGTTATCATGCCTTGCCCGTTCTGATCACCAAAGACAGATGGCACACCTCTCAGTAACAAAGAACACTGAGCCCCCCCTGGTGGTGTTCACCTCCACAGCTGTGCCCCTTTCCCCAGCCCACGACATATCTCATAGTCTCAGTCTCCGTCGTGTCGCTCGCGAGTCCCACCGTTCCGATGATCGCATTCCCAAGCTCACGCCAGGCTGGCCGACACCGCCGAGACGTCGGGGTAGCGCAGGTCGGCGTGGTCTTCGAGAAACTGCATCCACTCGCGGAGGAACTTGCTGCCCCTGACGGCGAGAACAAGACACAGTGGAAAGATGGCATGACGTTAGTGAGAGGAGGTTAGATCGACTCTCCTCGCGTATGGAGGGGGACGGGGGGATGAGTGCTGGGAGAGGAGGGGAAAGGACGTACTTCTTGATCGTTTCGGAGTCGCCCACCACCGTCAGACTGCGCCGAGGCCGGGTCATAGCAACTAGTGTCGAGCCGTAGTTAGAACCCACACGTTCCGAGCCCCCTCCACCACAGCCTTGCACACCACAGAACAGAAACCCGGTGTAGACAGACCACCACAGGGCTCTATCCACCCCCCCCAGAAGACGACGAGAGGAAAAAACTCACCGTTCAACCGCCGCTTCTCCGCCAAAAACCCCACCTCGCCCTTGTCGTTACTGCGCACCAGACTGACCACCACCGCCTCCTTCTCGCGGCCCTGGAACCCGTCGACACTGCCCACCTCCAGCCCCGGAAACGCCGGCTTCAGCGCCGCCCCCACCAGCGCCACCTGCGCGTTGTACGGCGAAATCACCGCAATGTCCTCCGCCCGCACGCCCGCCGCCACCAGCCCCCGCACGTGCTGCACCACCAGCGCCGCTTCCATCTCGTTGCTGCGTGACTCGCCGTGCAGGCTCCGGATCTTCTTGCTGGGGCCACTGCCGCTACTCCCTGAACTGCCGTCGTCATCCCCGGCGGACTCTGGGAAATCGCCGCCCTGCGTGTCAATGAAGATGAGCGGCTCGCTGGTGTCGTCGGTGGCTGTGACACCGTACTCAAGGTCCTGGAGGAGCCGCGTGCGCACCGCGTCGGCTGCGACCAGGCGGCCATCGTACAGCGCCGCCGACGGGAACTCCATGATCTTCTCATGCATGCGGTACTGCGTAGTGAGCATGCGCGTCACCAACCCGCCGTACAGCTTGATCATCCGGTCAAACAGCGTAGTCTCTAGTGACAGGCCCTTGATAACCGGCGGCCGCGGCGCACTCTCAATGCCCGTAGCAGGCGCAGCGGGCGGCTTTGGCGTCTTTGAGTTCAGGGACTTGATTGTCGGCGGCAACTGCAGGTGATCGCCCGCACACACCGCGCGCCGCGCGGCCAGCAGCGGCACCCAGCACTGGGCCTCGAGCGCCTGGCTCGCCTCGTCGATCACCACGACGTCAAAGCGCTCGTCGCGGAGCTGGAACCCGCCGGCGCCGTGCAGCGTGGCCAGCACGACCTTGCTGGCGCGCACCAGGTCCGCCACGCACTTGCGCTCGCGCTCGCGAAACTCGCGCCGCAGCACCTTCAGCTCGCCGTACGCTGCACGGCGCTCGCGCCCCGACCGCGCCTTGCGTGCGGCCGCCTGGTGTGCGTCCATGTCGGCGCGCACGTCGCGCACAATGTCGGCGGCGTCGGACGTGCGGGTGAGGGCGTCCAGCGAGTGGGCGACCACTGATGGGAGGAGCCGCGCTGGGTGGCCCAGGCGAACCAGCGGCACTTTGTATGGTGCGAGTCGCTCGACGATGTTGTCCACTGAAATGTTGGACGGGCCGCAGACGAGAATGCGCTGGTTCCGGCGCACTAGTTGTATAAGTAGCTCGATCAGGGTGTGAGTTTTGCCGGTCTACAGAGGGGGAGAGGGGGTTAGTTGGGGGATACAATAGGTGGGCCGTTTGCATGTGACAGAGGGTTACCCACCCCCGGCGGCCCGTGAATCAGGCAAATTTCCCTCGACGCCAGCGCAAACCGAATGGCGTCCTTCTGGGAGTCGTTCAGCGTCGGATCAACCCACTCAATATCAGTTGCATCAGGGGCCACAGGGCTCGGTGTGGACAGTCCGAACAGCACACGCATCAGTGGCGTGTACTCCGCCTCGTCCATGCGCATCATCTTCTCCATGGTCCAGCTCATCCGGCGGAAAGTCACGTCGTCCGCCAGCTTGACAACCCACAGCCGGCCGACCAGGTTCTCAGCGTCCGGCCCATCTCCGCTATCGCCAGACCCGCTGTCCAGCGCCACGCACACCACTGACCGGGTGACCCGCGTGACCACGCCCCGGGCGCCTTTCTTCTCCAGCTCGCGCACCTCGCGCTTCTTGGCACTGCCCGCAGGCTGCCCGGCCACCAGCACGATGTCTCCCGTGCGCAGGCCGTGTTCCGGCAGCTGCGACGAGTCCCCGTCATCCCCACGGGCGTCTGAACCACCGCCCTTTTTCGAAGACGACGACGCTGTGGCCGGATCCGCCCCCAGCTCGACCACGGTGCGGCCGCCCATACCCGTGCGCTGCGAGCTGACCACCAGGTTCGTCAGGGCCTGGCCAGCGCGCTGCAGTGCCGCTGGCGTGTGCGACGAGATCAATTCCGCGGTTTCTGCGACTTCGGCGTCCAGCTCGGACGCCAGCAGCGCAAGCTGTGACGAGGCAAACGACGGAACATTGACGGGGGCCGGTGTTGGCGACATCTAGTGCTGCGAGTTGGGGGTTGAGTGAGAAACGAGGGGGGAAAGTTAGTTGAAAGAAGAAAAAATAGAAGGAAAAAAGAGAGAGGAAATAGAAATGACGTTGGAATAGACTGACGTTCTAGAAGGACTGGGGAAATATAGAAGGAAGCTGCGACCACTGGTAGTGCTGGCAGGCGCGATTATAGGCGGGGTACCTAGGGGGAAAATAAGGGTTGGGGGTTAGTTTAGAGTAGGTCTCGGTGTGTCACTGACTTTGGTGATCTCGGTGTGGCTCACTTACTTTGGTGATCTGATCGCCATCACTGACTGTGATTTACAGGCGCAATGCTTCCCCGTAGCGATTTCCTGTAGTGGGTCAATCAGAGAGAACTAGGCAAACATTACAGAAGGCCTGCATTTGCTTTTGGTTAGCTCTCAGCACTGGCCACCTTCTGCATCATGCACACAGCACGCAGATCTTCGGGGGAAGGGGACTTGATGATTTTCCCAACTTAGTGATAGCTTCTTCCCCCGGGCAGCTCTCCAGCGATTCCGATTGGAAGTACTGGCCCCCGGGGAATCGACAGTAGTGCACACATACAGCACAGATACCAACTAACTATGCCCGGATAGGCTTGGCGACAGCATATATAAATTGTATTGATAACTCAGTAGAGCCTTCCCACCCACCCATATGCAAAATTGTCTCGCAGTAGCTGTCTAGAAAAGAAGCCCAAATAATCCTCCACAAAACGAACCCAAAAACATCCTCCACAAAATCCAACCAGAGTCCAACCCGGGGAGACCCTCCTCCACAACTCAACCCGGGGAAAATCCTCCTCCAACGACACTGCCACTGGACCAGCAGCGCTACTGATCCAGGAGTAGTAGCCCAATGCGAGAGGACCGGGGGCCTATTAGACTCTAGCCGGTGCCTCCGCCAAACCAACCCAACCGAACGCAAATTCTCCACCAGCGAGAGGAAAAGAAGATAGGCCATCCAAACCAGCCCCAAACCCCCATCAACTCGTAAACTCATCTGGGTCTGCTGGGCTGCATAACAATCACCACCACCAACGACGCCACCATGACGCCCAGCGTGACCAGAGAGACAAGGACGATAGTGACCCGACTGGCCGGGAACTTCCCGCGCATCACCCAGCTGGACGCCGACGAGTAGCGGTGGTACCCGAGCGCCAGAATCAGGATGCTGACGCCCAGGAACACCGATCCCAGCGGCCGGCCCACGTGTCGGAGGTGTTCGAGACGCGGGTCTTGCGGGGCACCGTCGCTGGGCTGCAGCGTGGTGTTGAGCCGGAACAGCTGGGTGATGGCGATACCGATGGAAGCAAACGCCAGAGACGTGCGCAACCAGGCGAGGAAGGTCCGTTCTAGGGGAGGGGGAGAGAGACAGAGGACTTGAGTTAGCATATGCCGACACACACACACACACACACACAGAAGGGGACAGCCGAAATACGTACCGATGGCCAGGTGGTCGCGAGCAACACTGCCCTTATTCTCCAGCTCCGTCGACGCCAGCACGAAGGCAACCTTGCGGCCAAACAGCTTCAGCAGCGGCAACCGCCTGTCCGGGGCCCCAGACTTGCGGCGCGCAGCGCTCTCGCCGTTGGCGTGTTCCAAGCCCGCAGCCGCAGCAGCAGACGCTGCTGCTGTCGTGCTGGCCGCCGCCACAGAGGCGTCCACCGCCTGGTAGCCGGAGGACTGCGGGCTCTCCGCGCCCTTGCGACCGTTGAGGTCATCGGAGCGACGGCTTGAGCCCGACGGTCCCGGCCGCGCAGCCAGGAGTGGACTTGACGAGTCGACGGTGTGGCTCATGGCGGAGGGGGTTGTCTCGCGCGCACAGTGAGGGTAGAGCACCGTCGGAATTCGCCACTGGAAAAGGGAACCGGGTGGATGGAAAATCCCAGCGCGCCGAAAGCAAGAAGGATCCTGTTCCGTCAGCCAGCAACTTATCCCCCGGTAGACCGCCAGTCTTACGTGCCAGAGGTCAAGTTGCGGGAACACACTCTGAGACTAGAACGTGGCGATGTGGAAAACAGCCCATCAGCGTACCGATAAGAACTGCGCGGTAATCGACTCTCCATAAAATCACCGGGAAGAACACTGTGGAAGTGACGCCCAAGAATGAGAATGATAGAGGAACCGAACACCTAAGAAAAGATATGATAAAATAAAGAGCCCACACTGAGTTGAAAGAGAAGCGGAAAGAAAAATCCAGCGACCTTCCAATCAGTAGAAAAAAAAGGAACCAAAAGCCTGCAAGATCACCCGCCCGAAACGCGCTTAATTCGCCTGTCGCATGAAAGGTGGTGGCGGCGCCTAGAAGTACTCGCCCACTGAAAACGAAGCCTAAAGGTACAAAAGCAACCCCGTTCTATGTAGCGGACAATAGAGTAACAAACGCGCAATTCGCCCCCGGAAGCACGAGAGAATAGAGGGATAGAAACTCCTCCGTGCTCCCCTAGCCCATGCTGTTTTTATCTGCCAAAGTTGCACCATCTTTGCCTTAAGCGGCGTCATTCTCCCGATATTAGCCGACGAAGCTCCAGGGCGGTTCTGTACAGAAACCCTGAAAACTCCGCGCTGTTAGGGGTAGGGTGTAACCCTAGACGCCTGCCATCCCTCGCTGTAGGGGCTCCGGAGCCCTTTCCAGCATGATATCCCTCAGTGTTTCCGTTGTATCCCTCAGTGTTCCATTAATGTTTTCTCAGCCGCTCCAGTGAAACATTCCCCCACTATTCTCAATTGGTCCCTCAGCAATCCCAGTTTCCCTGCTATAGACGAGGTTAGTAGCTCGATATCTTTCGTCGTCGGCGTGTCGTTCGGTGTGTCGTTCGAGAGGGTATGTTGTCGAGGTTATTTTTTGCCATCTGAACCTGCCCCATCACGGGGTGGAGTGCCCCGGACCAAGCAGCCCCGGACCGAGTAGGCTCGAGGCGGCTTGCTCACGGGCTTGGAGGCCTAGACGGGGCAGTCTCAGTGGCATTTATCCGATCGTATCGTCTCGTCCGTCCGTATCGTCTCGTCCGCCCGTACCGTACCGTCCGTACCGTCTGTTCGGTGTGTTCGTCGAGCCGCGTTTGTTGTCGAGCCGCGTTTCGTTCAGGGGGGGTGAGATATCATCACATATAGCCTGCGTGTCCCTCAGCCCACAACCCTGTGCATACCCCCCGAGCGATCCTAATGCAAGACCAACCAAACCCGCCCGATCACAGCCCGGAGAGGCTCGCGATCCAGCAACGTCGGTGGCCTCAGCACCAAACAATCCAAGATACCAACATTCCCACTGATACGGATCCCACACTTCCCCCTGGTGCATGCGTCCAACTTATCCTTAGTTGGGGTCCTCCCGGAGGATCTGTAAAACAGGTACTTCCAGTCACCCAACATAGACCAGATGCAGCCATGCACCACTGGATAACCACCCCCAGATTGATTCTGTTGTGCATGGTGAGCGGATGGAGACGGCCAGATCCTGGACAGTTAAGCAAGCCACCAGAACCTGACCACCTTACCTGATATCGCTGCCCCGGTTATGCATTGGCTGACCCCATCGTTCTGGTGTAGCCGGCAAGTTGGCAGTTGATCATTGACGGCACGCAGGACACAGCGACTAGCCACTGGCCCCTGATATAACCGCCCCCAGAGCCACACAGCCCTACGCAACAGAAAAGCCCCCAGACGACACCCGCCCACGAAAGGATGCGAACCTCAGAAAAGCTTGCACCCCTCAGTACCCTCCCTGCCACCCGCCAAGGCCAACAACTGCGAACAGCCGGAGACCCCGAGAGTACTAATTCCCCTCTTGAATCCAAGACTCTTGCCGAGTCTTACCAGAGAGACCCAGCTTGCTCAGGAGCTTTACAGTTCTAGGCTTACCAGGTCCTCGGTAGCGCGGGAGGTCCCGCTATGAGCCCCCAGTGGTTCTAACACTCCCCCAGATCCCCCGGCCGGGAACCGCCTGTTACAGCAGAGTTCACCGGCCCGGGAATAGTCGCAGATCGGACTTCCCTGCAGCTGAGATTGGTGACCAGACCGCTCCACAGCTAAGCAGGACCCGATTGCACATCAAAGTGGTATGCAGAGAATTCGTCATCCGCTCGTATTGTAAGTACAGGTGATGCTCTTGTTACCGGCCATGCGGGCAACAAAGGAGACATCATTGCTTGGGCACAGGCCCCCCTTGATCCCGCCGCCTCCCCAACTTAATGGCAAGGACAGCAAGGAAAAAGGAGAAACCCATCTTAGAATTCGCGCGGGTACATCGCCGTCCAACTGGAAAAGGCCGGACCGGGAAGAGAAACCAGGTTCACTGTCCTTCGCCGACCTACAGATATGGGCTCCACCACCCACCCAATCGGGCCGGGGCACGGTGCAAAGCCAGTGATCTGCCCCAGTCCCTGTCCCCCCCCGGGGTTACTAAGGAACGGACGTGGGTTTCCATATCGGCAAGTAGTTCAGTGTGAATGGGAAGAGAAGAAAAGAAAAGAGGTGGCCAGCATCTTGCTATAAACGCTCAGCTGCCGAAAGCATTCCCACCAAGGATACTGGAGATCAGTTCCCCCCCGGATGGATCTTGTCGGGGCTTAGCCCTAGGTCCTGGTAATGCGGTAGGAAGACACCCCCCGCACAGCCAATCTGAGACTGCAGCGACACAAGGCCGTTAACAGACCCCAGATTGAACCGACTTGATGTTCCTGGTGCACGACTCACTAGGAAAAAACCCCCCACGTATTAAGAAGAAAGAGAAAAACCGCCCTCCCGCGAGTCAACATCCGCCGACAGCTCGCCTCTTTCAGCCATTGTTATCCCCCTGGTCCGAAGATTCCAAAAAGCGGCGCCCGGACCGCCATACACGTTCCCCCGATTGACCTAACGACATGCAGAGCTACCCCCGAGATCCGTTCCGAAAGTTACAGGCATCCTCACTGCCGACTTCCATCTCACGCTGCAGATTGCGGACCGCGGCGGCAAGCAGCCGCGGCTTTTTTTTCTCAAGCAACAGGGTTCCAGTGGTCCACCATAAAGTGGCGTTCTCCCCTCCCTCCACTACCCACTCCAATATACTCGGCGTAACGCGTTATAGTCTCTTCGGTCAGTCCCCCGAAAACCTTGAAACTAAGTCTTGATATTGGAGTCGGAGACACGCCGTGGTGGGACCACGTAAAGGTTCTATGATTGGCCCGGAGCCGTTCCACCGCTGCAACGTCCTGTACCGTTACCGGCGAAGAAACCCTACAGACAGTGGCGTGCAATGGCCGCGGTCCAACACAGGTTTGGTTTTTGTTGGGTTACTCGCGCGCTGAAGTCTCGGTACTCGCCGTCGTACGCCGGAAAGGAGATCATTCAACGGGAACTTTCCACTCAACTGCTCTTGTTACTTATCTCCGGATAGACCGGGCTTGGTAAATTCGGATCCGCACCCCCTGCTAGTTGCATGTTCCGTGTGAAGGCATCACCCTTCAGGCAGTGAAACAGGTTTGATAACTAGGCGAAGAGCCGACGGTCGCACAAATCGCACTTTAGCCCAACGAGCACCGCGAAACCCAGGCCACCCCCCAAGGTCTATGCCTTAAACCAATGCGCACGGAACGACGTTGGTGGCTTTCGCCCAACCAAGGGCCTCGGTCTTAGGTCCGCGGCCCGGTATACCAGCGCTGTCTTCCAATTCATTCCACCGGTGTGCTGGAACCACCGGGTCCCCCGAAAAGGAAAGTTCCCGCCGGACTCCCACGACCATAAATCGAGAGCACCTAGTCACGAGACGACGTCTAAATATACCGGGGGATCTGCCCGCCAGGCCACCAAGCCCTGCCAAAACCCCTCCCGAAAGCGGTGTTTCTCGGAGCGCCTCAGCACCGTGCTGTGTGACCTAGTTGTCCGCCATATCTTTCAACCAACTCCCCTCGTTGCGCAGGCGAGGGTACCGCCGGCTGTGAGGGTCCACAAGACTGGGCCGGACGCCACAAACGCCAGCGCGAATGCCTGACGAGGAAGAATACAGAAACGGCCCGCAGGCTGTTAGGTGGAACTACGTGCTGGGCACGGTTCAATCTAGGCTATTCACGACATACTGGGCCCGATTGATGTGAGGCCTGCCCTACACCCAACTGAAAGGCATCCAACCAGTAAAACGGGAATTCCCTGCTAAGTTTGGTACCAAGAGGATTCACCCCCGCTGGATCCGGGGTCCCCACGAGGAGGGAGCAGGTTCCAAAGTTCCGACCCCGTCTTCTTCGTACGAAGACGGCATGCAAGCCCCAGTGCTTGCATGCCTTACCCACCCCCCGGACCGAACCCTAAGTATAAGAAAGCCCCCAGATGTGTCCCAAGCTTGGGACGCCTGTCCTGGAGTGCGTCCCAAGCCTGGGACGCTTCCCCAGCCCGAAGCCCGGATGCATTTCCCTCCCGTCCCTCCAGACGACCCATGAGGGACGGGAGGGAAATGCTGGGGTACCCCAAATGGCCCCCCGCCAGGTACGGACGGACCACTCCAGGATCCGTACCCGGCCCCATTCCCCTCCCGCCATGGAGCGGGATTCCCAGATTAGCGGGAGGGAAATGGTGGGGTACCCCCAACGGCATTATAGCCGTACCTGGTCGCACCTCCTCCCCGCCCTATAGCAGGACCACCAGAACGGCGGGGAGGAAGTGCGACTTGGGTTTCTTGAACCCCCCTCAGATGCGAGCCAACCCCCGAGTACATACCCGAGTACGTAGCCGGGCGCATTTCCCTCCCGCCCCTCCCGCCCTAATGGGTTCAGTATAGGGGAAATGCTGGGGAAAGGAAGACACCACTCCAACTCAGTCGGAAGCCAAAGCCAATGAAGAACTTTGGTTATTTTTTTCCGACTTTGTCTTCTCGATGTCTTTCCTTTCCTTACTATACCACCGACGGTCCGGTGGAGCCCAGTCCGCCAGGGGGGGTTCGCGCCCAGAAAAGTTTGGGCGATTTGCTTGTTTTGTATGGCAAAAATGAGTAATTCGACTCACGCCACCAAAAAATGAGCAAAAACGTGTACCTTTTGGACACTTGATAATTCATATTTTTCGTTTCTTTTGCAAATATGCTCGTTCTGTTCGCGCGAGCTTGCTGAATCGTTTGATACCGGTCTCGCATTTTTCCGATCGCTGGTTCGCGCGGTGTGGCGACTTTTATCCTTGTCACATACTCAGACCCACTAAAGCAGGGGCTGAGGGCCCCACAAGCAAACCTTATTTCAGCCCTGTTTTGCCTGCCCGGCGCCTTCCTACAGAGGCCCCACGTGCTGTTGACCGGGCCGAGTCTAGGGTTTGTTGCCCCTGGGGCCGGTGTCGGTGACTGCTGTAAGCACGAAGAGTTGGCGGTCCGTTTACACCGACGAGCCGCTAAGCGACCATGTTTACCGCCGCCTGCTGTCAAGATCGACGGCCACTGTTGATGTCCGCCATACAGGCTTTGTTATGCCATGTGTTGGGCGTGTTTTCAGTGTCTGTAGCCCTCGAAGTTGTTGACTCTTCCCTAAATCTGGCTTGTATTCAACACCTATGCCATGCTGCATGCCCTCTGTGTTTACAGTTCTGCCCTGTAACCTTCCATTCACTTCAGCCAACGCCTTGTTTTGTGTCTTATAGTGCGTCCCCAGCCCTGAGGATGTTGATTTCTCTTCATCCCAAGCCTGTATTGACCATCGAGTTGATGTTACAGGCGTCTGTGTTTACCCTCATGCTCTGTAATTAGCTGTATTGCCCCCTAGCTATTGTTGTTTCCGATGAATATAGTGTTTGCGTACCACTATACACCTCGAATCAACTCTTATTTTGTGTCTTATAGTGCGTCCCCGGCCCTGAGGATGTTGATTTCTCTTCATCCCAAGCCTGTATTGACCATCGAGTTGATGTTACAGGCGTCTGTGTTTACCCTCATGCTCTGTAATTAGCCGTCTTGTCCCCTAGCTATTGTTGTTTCCGATGAATATAGTGTTTGCGTACCACTATATACCTCAAATCAACTCTTGTTTTGTGTCTTATAGTGCTTCCCCGGTCAGGATGGTGTTGACTTCTCTGCCTCCCAGGCCCGTTTTCATCCTTAAGGTGATGATATAGGTGTCGATGTTTACCATCATGCCCTGTAATTAGCTGTCTCCCCCCTTGGCCATTGTTGTTTCCGTTGAATTTAGTGTTTGTGTACCACTGTACACCTCAAATCAACTCTTGTTTTGTGTCTTATAGTGCTTCCCCGGTCAAGATGGTGTTGACTTCTCTGCCTCCCAGGCCTGTTTTTATCCTCAACGTGATGATACAGGTGTCGATGTTTACCATCATGCCCTGTAATTAGCTGTCTTCCCCCGTAGCCATTGTTGTTTCCGTTGAATATAGTGTTCGTGTGCCACTGTACACCTCGAATCAAGGCTTGTTTTGTCTTCAACGGTGCTTCCTCCACCCTGAACATGTTGACCCCAAGGTGATATGGGCCTGTATTTACCCTCAAGTTGATGATACAGGCGTCTCTGTTGACATTTACGCGCTGTATTCTTCCATATTTCCACTGCTACCCTTCTGTGAGAGTTGGATTTAGTTACAGTCCCCCCTGAATGGCCCGTTGGGCTCGCTATTGCCTGTCTGTATGCCCCCCGGGGTTGTTTACAACCGCCAATCTCCACCTATTTTGGCCACTGAATCGAGATCATAGGCGTCTGCGTTTACATCGATGCCCTGTATTCTTCAATCTTTAGACAATCTACTCCCTGAACTGGCTGGAATTAGTTCTAGTCCTCTCTATATCGACTCTATGCACTCTGTTATGGTGCTGCTTCACCATGTTGAAGCTGTTTACGGGCCTCGGGTGAGCACAACACGGATATTATGGACGTCTTTGTTAACATATACACCCTGAAATCTTCCCTATTTATGCAATCTCTCTTCTGAAATGGCTAGAATTAGTTGCTCTCGCCCCTGTACGGACTGGTTGCACACCGCCGTAGCCCTGCTTCACCGCATCGAGACTGTTTACAGGCCTATGTCCAACACATGCATGAGTGTTATAGGCGCTTTTGTTGACATCTGCGCACTATAGTCTCCCCTCTTTAGTTGTCGTCTCTTCTAAAATGTTTAGATTTACCGGCCTCTCCTTCTGTATTCACCCCCTGTAGCTTGTCGTATATCCTGAACTGGCTGTGTTTTGCGTGCCTCCTCACCGAGACCTCTCGGTCAGCTGTTGACGTCTCCCGCCACGGGCCTGTATTGACTAGTCTCCCGATGCTATAGGGGCTTGTGTTTACATGAGGGCTCTGTAGCTCTCATGGTATGCTGTCTAAGGCAGCTTGGGGTAGTAGTCTTCTTCCCTGAATGGACGGGACCTTTCTCTGGATTAGGCCTGGCTGCTATGTTCCCCTCAATGTCACAACAACGCCCACCAACGCTGTTCAAAACTCTGCAACAATTGAGGACGGAGCGATACAAGCCAGCCACAAACCACCCCATTTAGTACATGTCACTTTGGCCTTTCGCTGAATATTCCGTCGAAAGCTGCTCTGTCCACAGGATACACAGCAGGCTTTTGAGGATGAGGACCGCCGCCATAAAGATTGCCGTTCCGATCAGCCGGCGGCTCGTGATCATCTCTGTATTTGGACATGGCGGTTCACGATGCATAACCCGGCTTAGGCGAGAAGAGGCCGGGGTCCGGGTGCATGCTCGGGGTGGATTTACAGTCGAGACCAGGTATTCGCGCCGTCGATACGTGGCCGTTTACTTCCAGGAGTGCGCTCGTCGATACGTGCCCGTTCATGTGCGCGAGTGCGGTCCACAAACTTGTTCGTCTCAGCGTCGAATCTTTCATGCCGAGGATCTACGTGCCCTGCCGCAGTTGCCTGAGCAATCTTCGCTCGTCGGCTCTCGGACTTGGTATTCTCGTCGTCCATTTCGGGACTGTCTTCCGCCGGCCGCTTTTTGCATTTGCCTCTCTCGTTTCGTCTGTACTCGATTAGCAGCCCCTTCGGCTGCCTTCCGGTCCTCGAAGGCCGCAAGGTGTGGATTTCGATCCCGCCGAAGCTGGGCCAGAATCCGGTCGTAGATTCCTTGCCAATAAATATGCGCTTCTCGTGACGGCGGGCCTTGGTCGGAGCCGTGGTCGTGGGATCGCCATCTTCGCGTCTTGGTTCTTGGGTCGTGTTCTGAGAGTGTAATCGTTGGTAAAAGGAACTGGACTGCGACTTGGGCGACTCTATACTAGCCTTAAATTTGGCTAAAGTTTCATCCATGATTAAGGAGATATTTAGAAATGAAAGTGAGATTTTTTGACGAGGGAAACTCGAAAGTGGTTGGTCCTGAGAACTGAGGTTGATGATGAATAGATGGCGTTCGAGATTTAGAATGGGGAGTCAGGCGGAATTGTAAACATAAAGACGTAAGTTGCAAATTTATACCTAAACATTACCGAAAAACTAGCCCCAAGGAGGGCTCAAGTTTTTTCCAGCCTATTTGGTCATGTCCGACTACACCCATTTGCGCAAAGTCGAAACCGTGGTGTGATCACAGACTTTCGCGATGCGATGAAGTGCTTAGGGTCTGGGACTTAGGGTCTACGATCCAAGCCTCCTTACAAGGCAAGCTTCACCATGCCTGCAAGATGTGTTATCGGATGCCCGGATTTTAAAGATAAGCTTGCTTGGACCCCAGAAGGTATCCCGGCGGAATTCCCCAATCCCGGCCACTGAAGGTTCACCTCTAAAGTCGCACCAGAGTGCCATTTTGGGAACCCGCCGCTATCTCCGGGAACCCAGACCCACTCAACCCAAGGAACTTGGGCCTTCCACACGGAACACGCCCGGCATTAACTCCGCCCTTGCTGCCCCGGGATATTCTTCCGTGCAAAAGAATTTCAGCCAGATCCTATCACGACTGGCACCGCGCAAACAATCGTCCAGGAATTTCTGACTTCACTTGTGCATGTGCAACTTGAACACAATGGCTACAAGAATAAACCCCGTTAACTCCGGACTGGTGTTGAGAGCCCAGGTCGGCCTGCTGGCGGCACGGCCTGGTGTCGACATGATCGATAGATCGAGGAGAACTGATATATATATGAGGTGCAGAACGCGTTGGAATATCTGATCTATCTGTGGCTCGAGACAACTCACCAGCAAGACCCAGCAAGACCCAGCAAGACCCAGCAAACCCCAGCAAAACCCAGCAAAACCCAGCAAAACCCAGCAAAAACCATCACCACCACCGAAAATGTCAGCACTTCCCACCACCAAGATCTTGGGCCGCCAGGTCGGCATCATCGGCTTCGGCATGCTCGGGCTGACCATGCGGCCGGGCGGCGGGCTGTCAGATGAAGCCGCCTTTGCCGTGCTGCGCGCCGCACTGGATGCCGGCTGCACCTACTGGAACGGCGGCGAGTTCTACGGGCTGCCGACCGGCAGCAACAGCCTGTCGCTGCTGCAGCGCTTCTTTGACGCCGAGCAGTCGGCCGTGGACCGCGTGGTGCTGAACATCAAGGGCGGCCTCGTGTTCCCGCAGTTCGCCATGGACTGCTCGCCCGCCGGCGTCGGCCGCAGCATCGACAACTGCCTCAAGATGCTCGGCCCGCGCGGCCGCATCGACCAGTGGGAGTGTGCCCGCGTCGACCACAAGGTCCCCTATGATGAGTCGGTGCGTGCCGTCCAGGCGTATGTTGACGCCGGCAAGATCGGCGGCGTGGCGGTCAGCGAGGTCAGTGCCGCGACGCTGCGGCTCGCAGCTGCCGCTGCGCCGATTTCCAGCGTCGAGGTCGAGCTGTCGCTCTGGCAGACCGAGCCGCTGGAGAACGGAGTCGCCGCCGCCTGTGCGGAACTCGACATTCCCCTTGTTGCATACTGTAAGACCACCCCATGACTTGCTGCGATAGACTGACGATAACATGCACCGGGCAAATCTGTAACTAACACGGCCCTCAACAGCCCCGCTCGGCCGCGGCTTTCTGACCGGCACCATCAAGTCGGCCGCCGACATCCCCGCCGGCGACCTGCGCGCGACCCTCCCGCGCTTCCAGGGCGACAACGTCGAGAAGAACTTTGCCCTCGTGCGCGAGGTCGAGGCTCTGGCCAAGGAGAAGGGGTGCACCCCGGCCCAGATTGCCATCAACTGGCTGCTGGCCCTGCAGCGCCGCCCCGGCATGCCCCGGATCATCCCGATCCCTGGTGCAGGCTCGCCGGCCCGCGTCAAGGAGAACTCGACGCTGGTCGAGCTGACCGACGCTGACATGGCGCGCATTGATGCTATCATCAAGAGCAACGCCGTTCATGGACTGCGCTATTCGGCTCATGGCATGGCGATGCTTGATGAGTGATTGAGTGTGGTATCAGAGAGCAGATCTGAGAGGATTTACTGCTGATGTTCCTTCCGTGCAAATTGTCCTTGATTAATCTATCGATAACATGCAACTTTGATTGTGGCTGATAATGACTAGGTCCCTTCTATTTGTGAATGCGCGCTGAGGCTGGTGAAAATTCATGTGGCTTGGGGTTAGGGTTGGTGTTGCAACTGGTTTTTGGCATAAATTGCTGGTGGCATTCGCAAATGCATAGGGGCTGTTTATGGGATAGGCGGCTATAATGCCCCTAACATCGGTTTGGTGGCAGTACTAAAATGTGCACACCACCCGGAATTACCTGAATAGGAAATCACCACAAAAGGATTGCAGTTCCTGCATTTTTTGCGCACAGCCTTCTTTAGGGTTCCGTTCCCGGTATCAAAGTCCTTTGTCGATGAATATATTCGACGTGCCCTATTCCGTTCGCTCTTCGGTCTCGATGCTTTTCGTTACTTGATACCCGTCTTCTTTCTACTTGCACCTTCCTTTAAACCACGTAACTGTACGCCTTTCGGATGCTATTGCGAGGTTAGAATTAGCTGATACACTCTATTATACTAGGTCGGGGTTGCCGTGAGCTATCGTACGCCATGGATTCGGCTATCGTGTGGTATGAATGAGCTTTATCGTGAGCCTCTGGGTTCGTCGAACCGGGTGTCTATCTGGAAAAGGGGATTTGAGATTCGGTACGAGCCCTGGTAACGTCTTGGGAATATGGGCAGGTGTGAACTTCTTGAGCTTTAACATGGTCGAGATGTTCTGTGGTAACTCCTCGGCCTCTCAACTGATTCGGAGCGTTTAGGGTTGTTTAGGGTTGGCTCATACAATTGGGCGAGCGGGACTGGTACGGGCTTGATGGCGATGAGTTTCGCGTCCAGGGTAATGGGTTTTGGGATGCCATTTTCTTCTTGACCCTTTGTTCCTCTAGAGCCACGTTCGTATTGCGCTTCGTTTGTTTCTGCGAGTATCCGTGTATCCGTGTATCCGTCTCTGCGCCAGGATAATGACGACATTGCGCGTCGCTATCGGCAGCCTTATCACTTATCCAAAGAGGGGATTCAGACATAGGTATCCCCTCGCTTCCTCTCACCGGTCAATCAAAAACAGGATATCATGGGATCACGTCGATTGCCGATGGTGTTCGAAGGAGGGCTTTGGCTAGAGACGGACTACTGGGTTTTCCTTCCGGATTCCGGAATCGTTGGGGAATGATGATCTTCACCTCACGCCAACGGATTTTGACGTGGAAAATAATGTGATCAGGAGAAGAGCGCGTTAGAGCGAGGTTCGGGAGGCTCAGAAAGGCCGATGTCGAAATAGTGTTCCATGGGTAGAAGGGAAAATACTGTCCGTCGTAGAAATGACAAGAGGACCATCCACGGGATTTAGTTGGTGCTGGGAAAGTCGCCTGACTTGTGCCCCTAACTTGAGCTGAGTGATTCCACGGGCACGGGCGAACGGTACAGATGACACAGTATAAACATTATCAGCACTGTGGTTGTGTCACCCAAGTCCCAGGAATTCACCCAGTACACACTCCGTTTGTGAACTGTACCGCATGTACTCAACCCCGCGCCACCCCAGCCGCCCTTCCACAGCCCCCTGCTGGCACTTTTCCCGCCGCCCAAGGACCCTTTTTGCAGCCCCTAACCCTAACTCTCCACGTTATCTTTTGCGGTTGTCCCTCTTTCGTCCCTTATCTCCTTTGTCTCTGACCTGACCTGTATTGCTGAACCAAGTTTCGCTTTTTGTCCTTTCTATTTCTGTCCTACAGCCAAAAACCAGTGACGAGTCCTGAACCAAAGTCCGACACGCTCATTTTCACCTCCTTACTCTTCATTTCCATCTTCCTTTCTCACGATCATCCCATCATCGATCTTTTCTTCCTTCCTCTTTCATTTCTCACCGCCTCCGATTACCGGCACTTCCCAAGCCGAGCCTATTGAGTGCTGGCTTTCCCCTCCATTTTTGGCTACGACTCCATCCTGACTAATCTCTCCCCCTCCCTCTCTGTCTCTCTCCCTGTCTTCTTCTTTCTCTTGGATCTCTCAACCTTTTCCACTTCGACATTCCCCAACAATCTGTGTGTGGTTCTGGTGCAGTCCGACTATCACTCGTTCACCTCGTTGTCGAATCCCGCCTGTCTCTCTCTCTCTCTCCCTCTCTCGGTCTCCCACTCTATCTTCCTCATCCACAACCATGCCCTCCGCTCCCGATCCGTTTCCACGGAACCGCCGAAGACAGCCTTCGGCCATGAACTCACCGCTGGCACCACCGCCCAACCGTGGCCTCGACCACCGCCGCCAGTCGTCCCCGCTCCCCGCCGCCGTGGCCATGCCGTCGACTTCGGAGTACAGCGGCGTCGAGTCGTGGGTGGAAATCTCGTCCCAGCCGTCGTCGTCGTCGCTGTCGTCCATCGGCGACGAGATCGTCACCACCGGCCTGCAGGTTGGCTTCAGCGGCCGTCGTCGTCGTCTCCAGTCGGCCCCGGCTCTCCGGTACCCTTATCACGACATCTCCTCGACGCGGGCGAATCCGTCCGCGCCCCCGACTGCCGAAGAGTATGAGGCTAGTGGTAGCGAGGAAGACCGGACTCTTGCTAGCTCCAACGAGAACATCCACGCGTCTGCCACCGCTCCTCCCCGCGCCACTACCGCCGATGGGCCCGTCGACCACGTTGTCAGCGAAACCGACTCGGAGTCCCTCGAGGACGACGACGACTCGGACGATGAGAATGCTACTGCGCTGGGCCGTGCCTCCGATGCCCCGCGTCCCTTCCGCCCACAGCCCAACGTGTTCTCCCACCCGCCCGGCCACCTGGCTAACCGCAGCCACTCCACCAACGACGCCGCCCCGCACCCCCACGCTCCGTTCTCGCCGTCTCGACCACATCCCCGCAGCACTCGCCGCGGCCACGCCAATTTTATGTCGCCGTCGTACCGGGCTGATAACGATGCTGCTTTGCGGGCATCCCTCACCACCCTCCTGTCTTGTGCTGCCGCTGCCCGGGGTCTGCCGAAGAAGGACGAGACCGGCGTGGCTTCTGGTGAACGCCCCGCTGGCTCGTCGGCCGCTGTCGGGGCCAGCAACATGCCCCTGGACCTGCACTTGGTGCCTGAATCAGACCTTGCCGGCCCGTCCGCCCAGCCGTCGTCCGCCCAAGCCGCTGCTCCCCAAGCCGCACGCCGTACCCGGTCTGGCGCTGCTACTCCCAAGCGCGGACAGGTCACCACCACCCCTCGCACGCAGTCGAGATCCCGCCAGGCCGGGGGCGACAAGTCGAAGAAACGCGGCTCGTCGACGGTGGCCCGCACCTCGGCGAAGCGCAAGCATGTTGCCTCGGCCGGCACCGACGACACCGTGCTGATGAGCTCGACGCTGCTGACCTGGGTGGTCAGCGCCGGCGTGGTGGTGCTGGTGTCGGTGGTTGGCTTTGGCGCCGGCTACGTTATCGGCCGCGAGGTTGGGCGGCAGGAGGGCATCGCTGCTGCCGCTGAGGCTGCGTCGAGCGGGCTCAACGCGACGGAGGCGGCGGCTGCCTCGTGCGGCGGCGAGGTCATCCGCTCGTCCGGCAGCGGGCTTCGGCGGCTGCGGTGGACCTCCGTGGGGAAGGCCGTGGTGTCGTGAGACACTACTCCCTCTGCCCATCATCTCCACCCCACCACTTTCCTTTGTCCTCCACTGTGAATACATGGTGAAGCATCATTATCACCTATCATTCTTCTCACTATCAGCATCATGATTTATCATTATTCACCGATCCTGCCATTCTTCTTTTGCATTTCCTAGGGGTCCCGGATCCAAAATAATCATCGTCTTGGACCATGGCTTCGCAGTACAGAGCAACACCACAGCAGGCCATGCATCCATCCCATCTACTCTTAAAAAACATCAGGACTCATTGACTCGGCGTCCGCATCACCTCCTGGCGTTTCCTTTTTTTTTTCTTTTCTTTTTTTCTTTTTCTCCTCCGGTGTTTATCCACCTTCTTTTTCAACCTTTCATGCTCTTCAACACGTCTCTCTCAAGTACGGAGATAGGATTCGGCAGTTTAGTATATCTTGTACCCGACAGCCCGGTATTCTTATCCTACCTGTTGATTTTTTCTACTTTCATGTTTTCTGTGTTCACCGTGTTGGTTTTCTGACTTCTTTTCACTGCACTCCCATGTTTCCTTTTCTTCTTTTTTAATACCCCTCCCCGTGTGGCTCCGGAGTTGCCTGGCTTCGCCATACTCCGCCGCGGCTCACGGGGAAACCATCTTCTAAAGCCTTCCAGTTTTTCCTTTTACGCTTGTTCTTCTTGGGTTGGGAAATATTCGTTCGTTCTCGTTGCGTATCTGTTTCACTTTTTGAATGTTCTGAGCATCAAAATACGGAGGAGAGGAGGTATATCAACGACTTTCCTTTACGGTTCAGAAACGGTCTTTCTCCCTTTTGTTATGTCCCCGATTAATGAAATCGCTTGTTCTTATCCTGCGTTTCCGTGACCTCTGCTCGTTCCTGTTCTGTGTGACCCACTTGGTGGTCTATCTCCGCCGTAGTAGTACTTTCTCCTGGCTCCTGTGGTCATCGCTCTCTATGTACTTGCACGGGTTGTCGGACACTTTGACGCATGGATGCGTTCAACACTTCAGTTCCATTTTCGAGGTTTGACATGCTAGCCGTGCGCTCTGAATACAACTTGTAACACGCACTAATCCTAAAGATCCAAGAAAACGCAAGACCCGAACGGGACAGAAAACGATAGCAACCGAAGAGAAAAAGAAAAAAAAGAAACATGTTCAAGACCCCAAACCAAGACACCCGGAGAGAACGAAATCGCTCAAAGAGCCGACAGGTCCAGCGGCACACTGCTTCCGCGGCCGGCGCGGTACCGCCGCACACCGCCGATAAACTCGCGCGGCTTCGGCAGGATGCGATCGTCCTGGAACTTCCACCGCGTGTCCTGCACGACAAAGTGCGTCGAGTGGGCGCCGGGCGAAATGCCGCCGCCGGAGTGGCCCGGCGACGTGATGGAGCCGGGGCTCTTGCTGCCGTTGGACGTGAGGGTGAACTGGCTGGGGTCCAGCATCGACGCGCGGATCGCGGTGGGCGCACTGCTCCGCGACGGAGGGGGTGCAGGGGCCAGGCTCGAGGGTGCTGAGGGCGCTGCGGCTGACAGCGGGGGTGGAGGCGGCGGAGGCGGCGCGTGGGGAAGCGATGGGCTCAAGGCCGAGGGAGGGGGCGACGGCGGTGGTGCTGCTGCTGCTGCCGCCGCGGCGGTTGCCCGTTGTGCGGCCTGCATGGCGAAGTTGGGCGCCGGGGCGTTGGCCGGGGGTGGTGGCGGAGGCGGAGGGGCTGGAGGAGCCACGGGCGCCATG